>PGCI01000356.1:0-90356 GCA_002873125.1 Puccinia coronata f. sp. avenae | reverse complement strand
GAAAAGAAAGAAAAGAAAGAAAAGAAAGAAAAGAAAGAAAAGAAAGAAAAGAAAGAAAAGAAAGAAAAGAAAGAAAAGAAAGAAAAGAAAGAAAAGAAAGAAAAGAAAGAAAAGAAAGAAAGAAAAAAAGAAAGAAAAAAAAAAAGAAAGAAAAGAAAGAAAAGAAAGAAAAGAAAAATAAAATAAATAAAAGAAAGAAAAGAAATAAACATATTTTTTTATGAAAATATTATTGGGATTACACCCCCAAAAATTGCAAAAAGCACTGGGGTGTTTGAAGAAATTTTTGTAGTGTGTAGGTGTTCTTCCCATGTGTTGGACATAATGATAATGTCATCAATATATATGATGACCCATTTCTCAGCCAGTTCTTTCCTAAATTACATGTCCATCATTCTCTGGAATGGGAGGGGGCATTTTTGATTTCAAAGGGCATTCTTAAGTACTCATATATACCCTTGTGGCATATGATTCTTAAATATTTCCTGGAATCAGGGGCTATCACATTCTGGTGGAAACCTTTCAATACATCCATGCTGGTGAGAAAATTGGCTTTAGCCAAGTTATTCAGGGTTTCACTAATCTTTGGGATAGGGTACTTGTCAGCAGAGGTGTATGTATTGAGGGCCGTGAAATCACCAACCATTCTGGACTTTCCATTGTGCCAGGCTATGATGACTGGAGTGGTGATTCCAACTAGCTCATTATGGCCCACCTTTCTGAGGGAATTGAGCCAACCAGGTCCTCTATATGTTCATCTAGGGCCTCTCTACTTTTGGGGCTAGCAGGGTAGGGAAGTCTTCTCAATAGAGGTGGGAATGGTCTTTCTGTGGTTAACTTGATGCTGACTTCATGACTTTTGATGGCCCCTAGTGGCTGATCAGTATCTGCAAAAGCTCCTCTGTTCTTGAACAGGATGTCAAACAAGGAGCTCTTCTGGTGCTTAGTCAGTTGATCATAGATCTTTGCCTCAGAAAGATCCTTTTTGATGAATTTGTTGAGGTCTGGGCTGGTCTCCTTTAATGCAGCTATTTCAGAGGAGATGGGGGATTTCTCAAGACTGTGAGATTTGAAGCTGAATTTCTTCTTCTTGTTCTCATTTCCAATGGTGAAGTACCTTTCTTTACTGTTGGTGATATCAAAACCATACAGGGATTGGTAATCATTTCCCAAGATGAGGTAGTTCATCCTGGCATTTTCCATGACTACAAATTCAGCCATGATCCTCACTGATCCTCTGGTGTGGGGAAAGATGAGGGCCAATTCTATTATGCTAGAGCTTTAAGTTGATCACTACAGCTATGGAATCTAGCATGGGTGATGGGCATAAGAAGTTCTCTCCATTCAGGGAGGATGGATTTCAACAGATAGCTGCTGATAATTGAACAAGAGGCACCACTGTCTAATAAGCATGAGTTCTCCTTATTATTAATGAGGACTGTGGTGAGTGTTTGGAATCCAATTAGATGTGCTTTTCTTTTCTCAGGTTTGCATCTCATGAGTCTGGCATACTCAATATGGGGAGATTGGCAATTATTGGTCCAGGTTTGAGGTTGATGGGACTCAGCTTGGATTTCTGCTATGGAGTATTCATTGAGAGGTTCACATTGAACTGCAAAGGTAAAGAATTTTCTTTCAATGATGCCAGAGGGGTCATAATCTCTATCTTGGTTCATGGCAAGGACAAATTGTTCAACATCAGCTGTATTAGTAGTTTCTTCAGCTTCTTCCTGTGGGGACAGTTGGGGATGTTGATCCTCTTTGCCACTGTCATAATTATCTTCAAGATTGTCAATGCCTACTTCATTGATCCTTTGCCTTCTTTTTGGGCATTCTCTGGAGAAGTGACCAGGCTGTTTACAGAAGTTGCAAAGGTCTTTTCTGGCGGAGGCAGGGTTATTGGAAGGCTTCTTCTGATCAGATTCAGTTTTACTTAGTTCAACCTTTGTACTGGAAGGGTTGTTTTTCCAAGTATTTCTGGAGAATTGATTTGATGAGTTAATGGAGGCAGGTCTGTTATGCTTCATTTCCCTGTACAGGACCTCTTCAATGATGATAACCATCTCCTCAAAGTTCATTTCTGTAGCATCTTTCTTATACCTGCTTCTCACAGCATGTTCTAAGATTCCTGGACATTGTTTAAGAACCTTTTCACAAATGATGTATTCACTAAGTTCAGGTTGGAAAGCTCTAAGCCTCTCTGTCTGGGTGTTGAACCATTTATGCACCTTTTTGTTTTCTAAGGTAAAGTAGTCCCTCTCAAAATCTTGTTGAATTTTCCATCTCCAGTTGTGGGTGCCAAACTTGTTCCTGATAGTATGTTTCCACCACGCCCAAGACCTATTCTCATGGTTGTCTCTAATGCCAATGTACCAGTTTTTAGCGGTGGGTTTGAACAGAGCAGTGAGTCTACTGATGATCATATGGTCCAGCACGCAGTAATCTTGTACAAAGACATAAATATTTTTCAACCATAATTTGTGGTTTTATGGTAGTTCCCCAGAGAACTTTTCCCACTCACTGTTCTTAGGGATAGATTTCCAGAGTTCTTTCCTCATTTCTATGTCTATGTGATCTTGGTTAATGAAAGGGAATTCCACGGTTCCAGGAAAGTAACTTTTGGGCGGAGGCTGAGGCTCAGTAGTCTCTCCAGGCTGCCTCTTAGGTGGAACAGGTTTATTGAAGGACGCTCTCTGTGCTTCAGAATCACTCGGCAAGCGCGCGTTCATCATGGGGTTGTTGTAATGGAGGGGATTAGCGCTTCTTCTAGAAGTGTTATTTTCATCGAAACACTTGTCTACTTTCTTTTCAATGGAGGCCAAGATAGAAGCGAGATCTCCTAATCTTCTTCTCACTTGGTATAGTAGTTCTTCCTCTTGTTTTTGACTATCAAGCAGCTTTTGCTTCAGATCATGAACCTTTCTCTTAATTGATCTTCCATGTGATGGAAGCTTCTAGATAGTTTCTCTATCTTATCATCATGTACGGAATGCATTCCTAGGATGATGTCTTGCAAGCCATCAATCTTATCAGTCAAAGAGTCAGGAATATTTGCATTTAAAGTCTTAGGAACCGGAGGTGAAAACTCAGAGACATGCAACATTATTTTATGAAAGAGCAAAGGAATAATGTCGGCACGGATTACTTCTAGCATGGAAGAGGAAACAGTTGCATTCAACCTGGTGACACAGGCTTCTAACAAAGTACCCAGGAAAGTGTCTATTGTTCCGGAGAGGTCTTTGAGGAATTTAGCAAATAGATCTTTCAGTCAATCCTTAAAGAGAAAGGGGGCTTCTTCTATGAACTCTTGATCAATGTTTGCAAAGATCTTTTCTACCTCTGAAGGGTTGGGTCTAACCTCAAACTCTTTGGGATGCAGCCTGCTTGCTATTGAGGGGCTGGGTTGTTGGCTTGGGTCTGGTTGTTGCCCCTGCCCTGTCTGCAAGAACTTTGTAAGACTCAAAAGTGTTGTTAAACCTTTTGCTGAATGGAGAAGGGGAAAAATGGAGATGCAAAACTCTGCTCTTCTATACTATCAGAAAAACAAGACCACCAAGCTTGCTTGGCAGATTATTTATTGTGACAGGATTGGTCGGTTCAAGACGCCTGCGAGTTATGCTAATAAGTTGAGTGATGATTTATGATTGTTGTTGATGGTTGATAACTAATATAAGTTGTTGATGTTGATGTTGATAAAACCTCAAATATTGAATTGGCAGTGATACATGAGGAGTGACCAGTATACTAGTTGGTGAGCTAGTGCTAGTATTCCTTGTAAATATGTGAGTACAAGATCTGATGAGGAAGGGAAAAACAACTGGAGGAGAGCCTCTTATATAGACAAATATGAGGGATTTTAGCTCCAAGGGAAGTACAACTGAGGCATTTTTGCTGGTGGTGACAGTGGGGGCAGTGCAGTCAGGTGATGTGGCTGTGCATACATGTGTTTGTGGCTGTGCATACATGTGACCTGTATTTGCATACATGTGATGAGGCTGTGCACTCAGGTGACCTGTATGGGTGAAAAAAAAGAACAATATGGAAAAAAAGAACCATGTGACCCATCATGTGACCTGCCATGTGACCAGGCTGTGCAGAGTGGTTTCATGCGGCTGTGTAGTGCTGTCATGCGGCTGTGTAGTCGGAAAATCCACTAGTGTAGTCTGCATGTGACCAGGCTGTACTGAGTATGGGTTATGGGTTACTGGTGGGGTTGTGTAACTGATGCAGAACCGGGTGTTGGAACTTGTATTGGCTATACCTCCTAATCTATACATGTAATGAGAATTCCGTGTGTAGTTTCCTAGAATGATTTTCCCTGTAGAATATGTTTGTGAGGTCATATATTAAGATTTGAGAGTTGTGTAATTTTGTGTATGTAGCAAGTGTGTAGGTTGATGTATCCGTAGCTTCTGATCCTTTTGGGTGATAATGGTGTTGTGGAGTGTTACTAGGGGTAATTGTAGCTGTAGATTCTGAATTTGGAATAATATCAGCTGATTTGTGAGTTTTTATATCAGAAAAAATGAGCAGTAGGAAAAAGAAAGAGAGAAATATAAGAAAAATAGAGAAATATGAGATGAGAAAAAAACTGAAAATTTATGACATATTTAGAACACCACAACGTCGGCCACGGCCTCTTTGCTGTATTGCGTTGAAAGCCCTTTGGCCCGGACAAAAAAATTCCCAATCTCCTTCATGTTGGAGGTCGAGTCTTTGTTTTGTTGACGGTTCCTCCCTCTGCCTTGGTTCTGATTGTTTCCCTGGCGAGGGTGGCTGTGCTGTCTGCAAGACGCTTTCTTGTTCTGATAATGGTACCCAGCCTGCGGACTGTACTCTTTTGGGGCCTGGTACCCGTTCGAGTGGTGATGGGTATTGTAAGGATACCCTAGATGGTGAGGAGGGATCTGAAAGGTCTTGCTCTGGGTAGCAGGATGGTAACGGTTGTCCTTTCCTGGCACAGATGGCGGCAAGCTTGCCTGCTGGTGTAAAGTAGTATGAAGGGGACTTGAATGAAGCATTTTGTTTGGGGGGGGGCATCAAGTAAGAGGTGTTGGGCTGTACCACTTGGTTGCTCGGAGCGTCTCTCTGGGGATTGGTTGACACCTCTCTCAAGTTGGACAAACCGTTTGATGTGGCTTGGGTCATTAAGTTGTGGTTGATCACCATGTTGGAACTCTGGAGTTGAGAGAGCATCTTGGCTTCTAGCTTTTCCAACTTGTCCTTGGCGTTCCACTGGTGAGAGAGTCTCATCATCTCTTCTCGGCCGACTAACTGGAGTCAACGCTGGGCCGCTACGCTAAACTACGCTACACAGCAATTGAGCGTTAGCGTAGCGGCACCAGAATTTCAAATTTTTTGTGTAGCGTTAGCGCGCAGCTAACGCCGCCACGCTACGCTGATTTGCAGCGGCGCTAACACTGCACCAAATTTTGGGTAGCTTTAGCGCGTCGCTACCGCCGCTACACTGCGTTACGCCACGCTACAGCGCTTTGAGCGGCAAAAGATGCCATTTTTGCCGCTAGAAGAGCTGTAGCGCAGCGTAAAAGGCACTCTTTTGTGCCCTGTGCGCGTAGCGTTAGTACAGATACATGGAACTGCGCTAACGCTACGCTAACGCTACGCTAAAAGCTAACAAAAACTTTCATCCTTTGCGCGTAGCGTTAGCGCAAGTAACTGGAATTGCGCTAACGCTACACTAGAAGTTAGCTTATTTTAGCTACACTACGCTACGCTACCGCTACAGTTAGTGTAGCTGGCCCACCGTTGCTGGAGTAATACCAATTGGTTGGTGTAAGCCTGCATTAGGGCGGCTCTCATCAGCTGAACGTTGTTGGCTGAGCAAGCCTTTAAGAACAGATTCCATGGGCTGTTGAGGATTGACACAGCGGCT
This sequence comes from Puccinia coronata f. sp. avenae, assembly GCA_002873125.1. Lineage (NCBI taxonomy): Eukaryota > Fungi > Basidiomycota > Pucciniomycetes > Pucciniales > Pucciniaceae > Puccinia > Puccinia coronata. Next base: position 84,463 of record PGCI01000356.1, on the reverse strand, counting down.
TTCACTTCTTCCAAGGACCCGTCTGCTCTCTGGATTTTCACTCAGGGGAGGTTCAACGAGTTGGTCAAAGGTAATAAGTTGCTTGGTTGAGTCTCTTGTTCTATTGGAACGGGAACCGGCATCAAGTGGCTCGATTCTAGAGGCCTGGAAGTCCCCCGGGATTCTGCCAACAAAGAGACTAGATCCTGGTTGTGAGGGGTGACTGGTTTGACGCTGAATAGGTCTTCCATCTCTAACATCAACTGGGAGGGCAGGAATTGCTGCTCCAGCAAGTCCAGGGTGGGATCTGTCTGCTGGACGTTCATTGATGCAGCTGGATCTTTTGACTGCAGCTTGACTGAGTTTGTAAATGATGGGTCCTTTTTTACGGCTTCTTTGCGTTTTGAGGGCGTGGATTGCCCTTTGTTGCTCTTTGATCAAGAGATCTTTGCCGTTCCTAAGGTGGAAAGGCATTAGAAAAAACCGCCAGCTTCCAAAAAGGAAGTGATAGCGTTTGAAAGACAAGGGAAAGTATAGAAAACCTTGGGGTAGTGTGCCTTTGGTCGATGTTAACCTGTTACTACAACAAGTGGGAGGGTTTTATGAACGTAGGGAGTGAGGGCTCTGATTGGGTCTTTGACTGGACCGATGGGGTTGTGTTTCTTGCTGGTGGCAATGGGGGTCCAGGAATTCCAGCTAATGAGGTTACCAGCTTGGGGTTGAACTTTTGGTTGGTTTGCTATGAGATCAGGATCAAGGGACTTGCCTTGCGCTTCCAAAGTTTCCGACAACGGAGGATTAAAGAGGTTCTCTGCTTGCTCCACTGAGAGAGACAAAGTCCACAAGGTAGTCCAAACAATGGGGAGATGCAACGCACGGTAGCAGAAAGGGAGTGTAAACCCAAGAAGTCAGCTTTGCCTAGCTTATGAGCGGAAGGAGATGAGAAGGGACAGAGTCCTCTTTCTACGTTTCTTTTATTTACTTTTTTTTTGAGTCAGAAGATGGCCTAGTATGTCCAATGAAGGAGGCAGGATGGAAATAGAAGGATGAAGATCTATATTCTAAATCCTGTGGGGAGGAGAGGTCTTAAGTCTGAGAAATTCCCGATGAGGCCCCCAATTGTGAGCCTGAGCCTCTACGGTGGCAGCAGGACACAAGTAAATGGGGGGAAACTCAATTGATTGCAAGGGAAAGAATAACTAGACAAGTCAGGATGAGGGCTTTGAAAGAAGGATAATCAAGCTTAGAAGCTGATGAGGTAAATAAGGTTGATGATCAAGGTTAAGCCTTGCTTCTCTGACCCAAATTGGGGAGAAAAAGGAACTCAATCCAATGATGGAGAAGAAGTAGCGGAGTATGCTTGACGCCTCCTCTGTTAAGCAACTAGAGGGTGAAGGAGCTCTTCAGCTGTCCTATTTTTTAGGCTAAAGGAAACTAGCCAAGGATTTTTAAGGGAAAACCTATGTGGTTTTGATAGCTGAAAAACCCACAGAAAAGCAATAAGAATGATGATAACTTGTAGAAAGAAGTGCCTCTGATGATTGAAGATGATGAAGAGGAAAAGAGTGTGATCAACTGATCAGAAGGATAATTTAGAGAGCAATAGATGAGAGTAGTGATGAATAGTCAACAACAGGTGACCCCAAATGACCACTAAGAAGTGAGGAAATAGGAGGACCTTTAGGTTGTTGAGTAATGATGAAGACTCTGATGTAATGCTCTGAAAAAATATGGTTCTGGTTGGATGATCTGAGGTTGTTCATCCTTCAGTCATGTGGGGATGAACTCAGAAGATCATATTGAATATATGCAAAGTGCAAAACCATGTTCAAAACATTGAAGATTAAATGAATTATATTCACAAGAGAAATAACTTAGAAGTTGTTTAATCTTAAATCAGTATTCCTCATTTCTACAGAATAACACAACATAACTATGGCACATTCAATATATTAAATTGAAGCCAGAATATCATAGAATATGACTAAAGCACTGTCAAAGCCTTTTGGGCAACAGTGTTGTCTCTAAGGCTGACAGTTCTCCTGGCAAGCTGGTACAGTACCAGCTTGCCGGGAGGCTCTCCCAACAAGCTGGTGCTTATATCAGCTCACCAGGAGAGCCCAGAATACTCTGCCCCGGCTTGCTGGGGCTCTGCCGGAGAGAGTTTTTGTAGGGTGGGTATTTGGCGGGTACCTGCGGCAGGTACCCACCTGTTTTTTCACCTCAAATCCAGAAACTCACACCCGTACCCGCACCCGTTGGCGGGTACCTGTTTAAGGCCAACAGGTACCTGCAGAAGGGTGCCGGGTACCTGATGAAATCTTTACCAAGCAGGCAATGACTTGCATGGTGAGCAGGCAATGGCAGGTTGTGGCCTGCTTGGTGACCAGGTCATGGCCTGTTTGGTGAGCAGCGCATGACCTGCTTGGTGGACAGGTCACAACCGCTCACCAGGTTTCCTGCAACCTTCCTGGTGGTCCCTGGTCTTCTTGGTACCTGCCTGTCAAGCAGTCATGACCAGCTACCTGCTTGGCAAGCAAGCCTTCACCTTCTCACCATGCAAGTCATGTCCTGCTTGGTGAGCAAGTCACAACTGCTCACTAAGCATCCTGCTTGGTGGGCAGGTCATGTCCTGCTCACAAAGCAAGCCGCAATCTACTCAGTGGGCACAAAGGTGAGCTTGTCTTGGTCATCTCCACGATTATATATTTATATTGGCTCGTTTTTGAGCCAGCCGGCTGTTTGTTTTTGAATTGTTCTTCCTTTTCCTGGAGATTGATTTTTGCCCTTTTTCCATGGCTTCACATTTTTGTCTTTTCCGTTGGGCAGTGCGGACCTTATCAACAGACATTTCAACTGTGGTGACCTGAATCAACTTGAAAATTTCAAAAAAATTGTAAAATAAGGGGTGGGATAATTTTGCATTGGATATCCTTTGTAAATTGGAAGCCTTGCAAAAATGTGAAGAGATGGGGGCTTTCCATATTTTTGCAAAGGATCGGACCCAAAACAACCCTTGCAAAACAATACCCCTTAAAACTTACTTTGTAAAACTGTTCATGCAGATGTTTATGGAATTTTGTACAGCATTTCCCACATGGCTTGCAAACAATTTTGCAAAACAACCAGTATCATGTCTCATGAGAATTTTACCAAGGATCTGATTGCAAGGCTGGAAAGCCGGCAAAATATCCCTTGAAAAAGTGTTTCACGTACATTGGAGTTGACACTTTTGCAAGTGTATTCCACTGCAAAGTTGCCAATTTTATCATCCCCTCTTTCCGAAATCCCTTCCTTGGGAACTCTTTCCGCTTCACCCAAAGAAAATCTATCCCTGCTGGCACCGGCTCCGTGAGATGATAGTCAACACCAGGCTACCAGCTCTGCTTCACTGTTTAGTACTCTCAGTAACCTCACAACAGCCCATGAGCTGGTACATCCTGTACCAGCTCTTTGAGAAGGCACATTGCCCAATAGCGGTACAGACTCAAAAGCAGCTCCTCCCACTTGCAACGCTGGCCTTGTGCAAGCTACACTAGGTTGGGCCCTCCTTGCTGGTACAGATATCAGCCAGCCCACCTGCTTGCTCAGCTGGTACGGTCTGTACCAGCTCGGCAAGCAGACTTGCTGAGCTGGAACAGAAACTGTACCAGCTTGGCGAGTAGGTCAAACTGCTCTTAACCTGCTTGCCGAGCATGTAGGGTCACTGCCAGCTCAGCAAGCAGACTGGTCTGCTTACCGAGCTGGTACAGTTCTGTACCAGTTCAGGAAGCAGGTCGGGCTGCTTGCCAAGCTGGTACAGAACTGTCCCAGCTCAGCAAGCAGGTTGGCCTGCTTGCTGATGGTCCAGAGCTGTACCAGCTCAGCAAGCAGGTCTCCCTGCTTGCCAAGCTGGTACAGAGCTGGGCCAGCTCAGCGAGCAGTCTCCCTGCTTGCCGAGCTGGTACAGAGCTGTACCAGCTCAGCAAGCAGGCTCCTTGCTTGCCGAACTGGTACAGAGCTGTACCAGCTCCGCGAGCAAGTTGACTTGCTTGCCGAGCTGGTACAGAGCTGTACCAGCTCAGCGAGCAAATCAGCTCGGTAAACAGACCAGCCTGCTTGCCAAGCTGGTCATCTCGGTAAACAGACCTGCCTGCTTGCGGAGCCGGTAGTGAATCTACCTTCTTGGCGGGTAGGTTTGCCTGCTTGCCAAGCTGATACAGTCTGTACCAGCTCAGCGAGCAGGTTGGCCTGCTTGCCCAGCTGATACAGTCTGTACCAGCTTGGAGAGCAGGTTAGCCTGCTCACCAAGCTAATACAGTCTGCACCGGCTTGTAAAGCAGGTTGGCCTGCTTGCAGAGCTGATACAGTCTGTACCGGCTTGGAGAGCAGGTTGGCCTGCTCTCCGAGGTGGTACAGTCTGTACCAGCTTAAAGAGCCGATTGGCCTTGGCAATGGCCTGCTCGCCAAGTTGGTACAGTCTGTACCAGCTTGGAGAGAAGGTTGGCCTGCTTGCCGAGGTACCGCCTGTACCAGCTTGGAGAGCAGGTTGGCCTGCTTGCTGAGGTACCGCCTGTACCAGCTTGGAGAGCAGGTTGGCCTTGGAGATGGTCTGCTCGCTGAGCTAGTACAGTCTGTACCTGCTTGGAGGGCAGGTTGGCCTGCTCTCCAAGCTGGTACAACTGTACCAGCTTGGAGAGCAGGTCAAGAAAGTGCAAAAAAAAAATTGGCAAAATTGTTGTGGCAAGGCTTGAAGGGTTCATTTTGACAACCTTTTTTTTACACAGCATAAGCATGTCAAAGTGATCCTTTGCAAATCTTGTTGTTTTTTGATGTGTAAGGAATTTTTCGTAGGTTATTTTGTGCAAGGCATATCCTATGTTAAGTTTACCTTGTAAAAGTACTAATAAGAACAGTATGAGTATTTTTACAAAGCATTGTTTTCAGGGATTAACATTTTCTGAAACCAAAATCTCATAATCCTTTGCAAAATTATGAAAAGCCCTGTATGTTTCATAATTTTGCAAACCTTTTCATTTGCAGAGCATAAGCCCTGCAAATTATAGTTTGCAAAATTATAGGTCCCCGTAAAATAATGGATTCTAGCTCCCCTCAAACCCCCACTCCAGCCCCCTGACGGGGGAATTATGGGATTTTTTTTATCTCAAACATTTTGGACGCCCAAAAACCATATACAGTGCCTTGCCATATAAATCTGGCGCATTTTGTTCAAGTCTAGTAGACCAACCAACGTACTTGAAGTCACAAGTCTTGGTCCAGGGGCGCAAAAAGGGTTCAAAAGAATGAATCTGAAGAAATAAATCATATTGAAAACTATTTTTAATTTATAAAATTGATTTTGCTTATTGCAGATTTTCAAAAATCTTTAATAGTGCTTGGAAAAATCCAAAAAAATTTGGAGAGTATAGCCTGAGATGTGAGGAAAATGATAATAAATGAAAATTTTGTGACCAAATGGAATATTGGATTGCAGTGGTCAGCAAAACAGAGACAAAATTGGAAATTTGGTGCCTTAACCCCTTTTGGGACTCCCAAATGCCTCACTCCACAGTATCCAAAAAACCTAGCGGTAAATTTTTTTGATATTTTTTCATTTATTTCCATTCTTTTCACATGTCCAGCTGTGGCCTCCAATTTTTTTCAGATTTTTTCAAGCACTATTAAAGATTTTTGAAAATCTGCAATAAGCAAAATCAATTTTATAAATTAAAAATAGTTTTCAATATGATTTATTTTTTCAGATTCATTCTTGTGAACCCATTTTGCAACCCTGAACCAAGACTTGTGACTTGAAGTATCTTGGTTGGTCTTCTAGACTTCAACAAATTGCGCTTGATCTTTCTGGCAAGGCACTGTGCAGTAACATGGTTTGCGCCACTGTAGAGGTTTGCTGTTCCACAAACATAATTGAAGCAGAGCTTGGACAATAGATCTTACTTATGCTTAGAACCAATAGAGGTTCATTGAAAACTGGATTCAACTGGAGAGACATTCCACATTTCACATGAAGGTTGAATCAAATTATTATCAACTAGAGTTTACGGCGGCTGCGCTGCTGCACTTTTATTGTCACATATTTATTCTGCTAAAGTCATCACTGCCAGCACCTTCTCACTCTCTGTCACAACTGCAACCTTCTAAGCATCCTAATTCAATTCATTTTCATGTTCAATCCATCACTCCAACATGGTCTGTATGTATTAATCTGATCAAATCCCCCCAACTCTAATCCCACCCAAAACCTCATTCCTGATCTTGCATGACACTACCTGAAATCAAAATACCTCAATACTAAATCACAATATGACGCTTGATCTTCAGCCACACAACTCATCTCCACAATCAGCCTTTCTCACTACAAACATTTGCAATTCTACCCAGACAGAAAATGTGAACTTGGGATGGGAAAAACATATACCCAATTTTCCAGAAAATGGTCAGAAGTGAAAAATAAGCTATACTGAGCATGCTCAGCAATTTTTTTTTTATACAAAATGAGCAGAAATCATTTTTATTCATTCTGCAAACTTTAGGGGATTTTGCTGAGCATGCTCAGTTTTGCTCAATTTTTATTACTAAGCCATTTTGTTGAAAAAAGTTAACATTTTGCTTAACCCAAACAGTAGTTTTTTATTTGGGTGAAATTACAAATGTTTTTAGTGTTTGTTGCAAGGTTGACGCCAACCAGTTTGCCCAAATATTTCATGAACACGCCTTTCCAATATTCTATTTCCCCCACTTCTGTCTTTTTCCTTGTGTCAAACTAAAATTCAAAGTTAGCTCCAGTACTACTGGATTATTTCCCCAACATCAATTCTCACCTCAGCTTCATGTTCTACCATCACATAATAGAGATTGTCGGACGCCTTTGCAGCTAGATGCACTTGCTTAGCCGAGATGATTTTCCCCCATCCCTCAATCTTTGGGAGTTTAGAGAATGTTGTAGGTGCATTTCCAGTCAGGTCAAACCTTGATGCCTTGGTCACGCACAGGTGTGGAATTTTCAAATCATTATTGACCGTCACACTTGCTTTGACTGCATATTTGACCCCAAACGCAAGACGTTCACCAAATTGTTGACACAAGTGCACATGTCCTTCCAAAGCCAAGCCAGACGCCTTGTTGTTCCTTGCAAGCTCAATTGTTGCCCGTTTTACTGCTTGAATAGGCTTCAAATTTATTTCGGTTCCTGTTGCAGTCTTAATACAAGTGTCAAATTTTTGCTTCCCTGCTAAGTCAAGGGGAAAAGCAGTGAAAGATTTATACCCTTGGCTCCACCGTTATCACACCCTGAAACTGGATTTGATGACTCCTGATATTCATGTTCAATTTGTATTGCGATTAGTACTAAGTTGTCTTTGCGTTTGCTATGAGATGACTGCTGGATAGATCCGGTTATTATTTATAAGAAGTGCTTGATAAAATTTCATGCCTCCTCAGATACAAATTGCCAACCCAGATGGCCACCTATAAGGACGTTTTAGGGTCAGGCAAACCAAATCACGGTGCAGGTCTGACCAGACAATTTCCGCACCACTTCACATCAAGGTCAACCCCAGCTCAATCTCCCTGGCTGGACTGAGCCTTTGACTGTCCCGGCTTGGTCTAGGTATTTAAATTCCAGGCATGATCAAGTTTTGCTCTTCCTTTGCTAATTTCAATAAATATTTTGATGCTTGCTCCATTTTACATACCCCTCCCAGTATGCCATAATGACCGACTGATCTCATTGAAAGTACTGCCAAGCCCACCCCCTCCCTGTTGCAATTGACTGAACTCATTTTTAGCTAGCCCAAATCTTATTTCTACCTCTTCCACAGCATAAACAACCAGTTAGATTAACCTTTGGCTCATGTTTGTTTCACATGTGTATATCATAAAACATAAGATTCTATGAATTTGTAAAACATGAAAATGAATAAATTTTTGTTCACCACTGCTGATCTCTTTGACAAAAGTTCTGTAATTAAAATGCAGGAGACATAAGCTCATTTCTTGCCACCAGTTCTTTTTTATTTTTACATGGAAAGTTGAACAGTCTAAGTCAACAGTAAATCCGTGTTCCTTCAACATATAGCGCTTGATCCTGTCATTTTTCAACCATTTCCAGATGCATTACTCCTACATTATTGAGCCGTTGGATCCCACTCACCTAATCCTCAAATATTGATTTGTGGACAACATTGACAAGCCCACTTGTCTCCAACGTCTTTGCCACCATCAGGTTGTCCAAATTTGACGTCCTTGAGAGTGCAACATAGAGTTGTCCATGAGAAAATGTCAGACTAGTCCTCTTAAGTGGACTAGAATGAATGAAAATAGGTTGCTTGAGACCTGTCTACTGTCTTTTGACAAGACTATCTCAACGGTATCCTACCGGAGAAATAACCACGCCTCACGCTGTGGTGTTCAAACTTGGGAACGGGCACCTCTCAATCAAGATTCTAGGCCTTGTTTCAGGACTACAAAGTGCAGAGCCCCCTCCGTCCTGAGGACTCGCTCCGGCTGAACCCGAACGCAAGGGGGTGGACTCGCTCCTTGTTTCAGGCTTCTTTTCTTTTAGATCTTCTTTTTCTTTTCTTCTTGCTTTTCTCACGTTTTCCTCCTATGAGTATTATCCTTTTCTTGTTTCTTGGTCCTAACACAAGCAATAGGCTGTGGGTTATCCTTAGTTTCTTTTCTTTTTGTCTGTTGGTGGCGTCCCGTTTCTCTTGTTTCCTGTCTGCCGCTCATTCCATTGTATGTAGGGAAAGGATGACATGTGTGTGACAGGCCTCCCCCAGAAAACCAAGTTCCGTGCAAACTTGGAGGGGGGGGGGGGGCATAGCAATCCAGTCTGATCCAAGTTGGAGGCGATTGCCAGCTAGAAATCCCAAGCATTAATCTGATCACGAGCATCCCAAAAATTACCCCTAAACAACCCGCCGCCAAGGATCTACACCCGGCAAAGACACCTCATCAAAACCACCACCCCCACCGCTATCAACTTCCATCCCACCAAATCTCACCCGGACCAAACTATCCGTGAGGGCAGCCACCGGGAACTACTCCCCTTCCAGCGCTGCTGCCGACCTAGTACCAAGAAGAGCTCCATATTTGGTCCCCCAAGCCAGGATCAAATCAGCGAACTCAAGATTTACAGTCTTGTCTTACTGTGGTTTTGAGGCATTTGGCGGTTTTTTTCTCGCCTTTCTTTTTTTTAGTATTTGGCCAGAAAACTTGCCAAGCTCGCTTTCTCTTATCTTTTTTTATCTAGGATATATTGGCAGGGCATATAACTGCAAAAGTAAGTCCCCTCCAACTCAGTAGCACCTCCAAAGTCTACCCAACAAGTTGTCAAGCATCATTGCCACCGCTGTGAGCCGACCTTGGAATTTTTGTCTGCTCTTTGTTTACAGGTCTCCGTTGTCATGAGCAGTCAGGACCCACCTGGAGTCAAGATGGTCAAGATTAAACTTCAAGACAAGTCGCTCAAGTTCTTGGGCTCGGAGGTCAAGCAGTTCTTGGACAACTACGAGCTTGCAGCTGAATTGGACGGAGCATCCGACTACAATAAGGCTTGTCAAATAGGGGCCTTTGTTGAGTCAGGCAAGACGCGAACCATTCTTGGCACACTTGATGGCTACAAGCCTCCTGATTGGCCGAAGCTGAAAGCTTCCATGCTCATCTACTGGGTAGATGTGGACAAGGCGTTGTTCACCAAGAGGGACGTCGCAAGCTTGGTCAAGTCATGGACAAAGAAGGGCGGTGTGGCCTTGGTATCCGACTACCATACCTTTCGAAAGGCTTAGGATCCAATTCAGGCCTATCTGGTTTTGAAGGGCCATATTGAATTGTTGGAGGAGCTCAAAAAGCCGTTTTATCAAACGTTTTTGGAAGGCTTCCAGAGCCGGATTCCAGAGCAGCTCATCAAAGATGGAACCCTGATTGTGACCTCAGACAATCACGCACGTCTTCTAGAGTTCAAGGTTTTGCAAAGTGCCGTCGACGCGGTGATGAAGGGGCAGATAGCATTGACTTTTGAAGACACACGGTCGTTGGCTCCCATTCCATCCCAGTTCCAAGCAGCAAACAAAATGATGAAGAAGATGGGCAATGACCAACGGCCAAAAGCCCCGGATCCCTCATTGCAGGCGGAGCCTTTGGTGGAGGAGCTTACCCAAATGTTCAAAGCCTTCAAGCAATATATGAAGAAAGAAGGGGGTAAGGGTGTGACCTCGATGGAACGGCCCCCTTTAGTTTGTTACTATTGTCATTGCAAGAACCACAGGACGGCACGTTGTCAGGAGCCAGTGAAAGACAAGGAGGCGGGCCTTGTGGAACAGAGAGGATCAAATTTCTTTCTGCCAAACGGCGCGCTTATCCCATTCAATCGCAGCAGGCCAATCCGTCACGTTGTAGCGTCTTTTCAGCCGTCTCCTTCATCTGGACAACCCCCAGCTCAGACCCCTACGCGTCAAGCGTCGACTCTAGCTACAACCAAATATAAGACGAGCTGCGGGGCGCTGCAGCCGTGGTATCCCCCAGCAATTTCCTTGCAATCGTTTGCTAGCACTTACGAGGCTGACCCTGCAGGGCGGAAGCAACACAAAGAATCCAAGCCTTACAAGGCGCTGCTAGTGCCAGCCAGTAAGGCCAAGAGAACGGCTCAAAAGGTGCTGGAAGCGCAGGCGGAGGCGTCTAAAGACAACACGGAGCTTTTTGATTGTATCATGAACAACCCCGAGCCTTTGCAGCTACCCTCCAAGGAACCTTGTTCCAGGCCAGTCACTCCTCCGAAGCCTTCAGCGTCACCCAAGGTTAGGTTTGAAAGGGGTGTTTCCCGAGATCATCCAGACGCTGTCGACGGCGTTCTCCGGAAGATTTCCAATCTACTGGTTTCAATGACGCTCGCGGAAATCTGTTCAATTTCCCCGGCTGTGGCTGATGGCATGAAGAAGTGGGTAGCGCGTTGGCGCATGGAGGTGGGACCCAAAGAATTGAAGGTTCACTCCAGAACATTAGCAGAGGGGTTTGAGTTTGCGGAGGCGGCCCCAGAGCTGAGTTTGTATTTGTGTCCGCTAGGCTATCTGGCGTGCCTGGTAGGAGCTGGCGAGTGCTCATTGTCCCGTTTGGTTGACTCGGGCTCGCAGTTGAACATCATTTCCGACGCAATGGCGAATCAGTTCAATCTCACCCCACGGGTGAACTTCACGTCGTTGGTCTACGGAATCAACAACCAAGCCTGCGAGTTAAAAGGCGTGGCCGAGGATGTCCCCATACGGGTGGGAAAGAGCATCGTGGAAACCTGCCATTTCTGGATCACTCACCAGGAAAGCCCATTCATCCTAGGAAGGCCGTTCCTGATTGACTTCGAAGCCATACTTTTGTTCTCCCCCTTGTTGGGGGAGAGAATCATTCTCCCGGACTCCAAAGGTTGCAACATTGAGTTCTCCCTCTGCCCTCTTGAGAAGGGGCGGTGGGAGCAAGCTTCCCCAGCTTATGGGAAGAAGGCGGTCATGACGCATTGTGGAAGGATCCTGGAATTATCCAAGGGAACTTCCGACCCATCTTTTTTATGAGAGGGGTCGGCCCGAACATCGGCAGTTTTAATCGAGAGTCTCCAAATCTGACCAATGAGCCAACTCCCAGTGCGGAGACTCAATGTTTCTTCTCTAATTCTTGTTCTGTTTCAACAGTCTCGGAAGTTCTCTCTTCCTTGTTAGAAAATGAAAAAACTCAAAAACATTTGCAAAACTCAAAACTCACCAAAAACACGCGGCATTTAATTTTCCGCTCCCCGTTTCCATATCACTCAAGAGCTTTCTCACTTGATAGAAGACCTCCACGAGCCCGCAGGACAAGATTGTTGGAGGAAGGAGGGTTAAGGGGCGCCATGGAAATCCAAAGTGTGGAAGTAAGTCCCCTTTCAAGTATGCACCTCCGGGTAGATTCTACTGTTTTGTCAAAAACATTACCTCGGGCCACACTCGTGAGCAACATGTTGGGCCCTTTCTCTCCTCCGCTTGCAGGAGGACCATTACGTTATTGTCAGCCTCTGTGATGCCAAGGGCTAGTACCTTTTAGCTACACAAGGTGATAAGAGTGCAAAGGATGGGTAGAGTGGGGTATTTTCACGTAGAAAAGTAGTAAAGAAAGAAATAAAAAGAATATAATTCTTTTTTATAGAGGGGCCTGCTGGCGCAGGGGTGTTTGTAGGTGCCCTCTAAATCAGAGATCTGCTAAGCAGGGTGGTATCTGATTAAGCAAACAATGGGTTTCTGCGTAACAGAAGGTGGTACCAAAGTGCTTTTCCAATTAAGGAACCAGAATGGGGACAGAAGGATAAAAGAAGTACTCACTATTGCTTCTTTTAAGCCAAAAAGCCACGTAGGGGGGTGAAGTAGAGCTGCTGGGTAGATTGGATGGTTTCTGCGCAGGAGCTGGTCACGTAGGATGGTTGATTTAATAAGAACACCAAGGATAAAACAGGCAAACAGGGCAGAGTAACTGAAATAAGGACAGGACACGGCGTAACTGATTGACTGTAATAATAATTGATGATGATGAACAACATTTGGTGTGGAAAGAGGGCTCTATATATACTATTTTCACTCATAGTAGAGGACCTTTCTTGCCTGTGTGCGTGTAGTTGCTATATTTCAGCGCAATGTGGCCAATTTGGGAGATTGGCACTAACAAGGCTCATCCCAATGGCACTGCTGATCATTATTTCAGCGTCACAAGTGTTTATAATGACCTTAATAACCTATTTGGTCATTGTAACTAAGGTACATAGCAACACTGACGTGTATTTGTATCTGAAATGGGCCACAAATGACGCAAATGGGCCACAAATGGCTATGGCCAATCATCAAAGGCCACGCTAGCTATGTTACTCTTATGTATTCAAGGTTTTTATTAATGAAACCTTGTAAATAAACCACGTAGAATCTACTAGTACCCTAGTTACATTTGTACACGTGTGGTAACTAGGGGATTAGCTATTTCCACGCATTTGGCCAATTTCCAATTAGATTATATAATCCACGCGCGGGGTTGGAGGATTAAACCCCAATTGGGCCTAACTCCCAAACTATACACAACACCTCAATTACAAGTCCATAATTGGTCATTTCACATATAGTATGCATATATAACAAGTACATACGTGTGAAATGTCCATGTGACATATGTTTGTGGCCAATTGTTACGGGTAATTGGTTCAAGGTGAAGGAGTAGGAATTTAGGGGTACTTCCAGTGAGGGACCCTACATTAATTTGCATGAAGATTCAGAATATGACATAATATTCCAAGTTATCCTCAAGGTTTAGAAGTTATTTAGTATTTTTGTAAAAAGTAGTTATTATTTTAATTTATTACTTATTTTTATGGTGCCAGGACTTTGCTAAGCTTATTGGATAAAAATAAGTAAACTGAGTTTTTTGTACATTATTAGTCATATAAATGGGTCTTAATACTGTGGTAATAATGTCTCTTTTTATGTTACTTTTGTCAGGTTGGCTCTGACATAGTAGCAAGCTGACAGTTATCCAGAATATCTCGCCGATAGGGGTTGTCAAGCTCGTCCACCTAACCAGGACGTTTCACCTCAAGACAAAGGATCCTTGTTTCAGGACTACAAAGCGCAGAGCCCCCTCCGTCCTGAGGACTCGCTCCGGCTGAACCAGTACGCAAGGGGTTGACTTGCCACTTGTTTCAGGACTACAAGTAGGACGCCGGAAATTTAGCGGGGCCCAGGTTTTGCGTGGAGCAGTGGCGGGATTGGAGAGCAGAAGTAAGTTCCCTCCAAAGTGCACCGCCAAGGGTAGATGCCTACTGTCTTGTAAAAACACTACAACCCGCCACACTCGTGAGCCGCCCCTTCTGTTCTGGTTTCTCTTTTGCAGACAAGGCGCCTTTTGAGGATCAGTCGGAGCTGCAGACTTGGAGCCTGCTCCAACACAGGCTCAACAGATTGGCGCAGAGGACTCTCTTGGGCGCATGGAAGGCGGGTGAGTACGTGGCGTTTGCTGCCAAGTACAAACCCGTTTCCCGGAAGGTCAGACCCGTCAATCAACCAATGCCGCAAGGGCTCAATCCGCCCCTGAAACAACCACTGCTTTCCCGTGATCCTTACCGACCCCTTCCCCAAGAGCTGACGGCTCCCTTTGCTCCAAAAGGCCAATTGACCAAAGCGCGGTTGGGCGTAGTAAATTTTGGGCCCAAGGGGTGGTTGCGCCCAGACAAATTGAATCTCATCAAGAACATCTTGGCGGAGCGGAAGCAGGCTATTGCTTTTGACGAGTCGGAGCGGGGTCTGCTGAAAGAATCGTACGGGCTCCCGTAGATCATTCCAGTTGTGGAACACAAGCCCTGGCAAAAGAAGAAGATCCCAATCCCGGCGGCAAAGATGGACGAATACATCCGGATCTTGAGGGAGCGGGTCTGCAATGGGCTCTATGAGCAATCCACTTCATCTTACACCAGCCCGGTGTTTTGCGTCCTCAAGAGCAACGGTAAACTCCATGTGGTGCACGATCTCCAACCATTGAATAAGGTCACTGTCAAGGATGCCGGTATTCCGCCAGCAACAGAAGATTTTGTCAAATCCTTCTCAGGTCGGGCGTGCTACGGGTTTGGCGACATTCTGGGCGGCTACAAAGAGCGGGCACTTGACCCTATCTCGCGCCCGCTCACGACGTTTGATACTCCCTTGGGTAGATTTCAGTTGACTTGACTCCCGCAGGGGGCTACTAATTTGGTAGCCGTCTATCAGGCCCAGATGGTTTGGGTCCTTCAGGACGAGATACCTGACCACGCCGGGGTGTTTATTGACGACGGGGGCATCAAGGGACCGCCGTCCAATTATGACAACGCTGTCCTAGGCTGGCATCCGGGAATTCAACGGTTCATCTGGGAGTACGCCGGCACGTTGGAAAGGGTGCTCTTCCGGATTGAGGAAGCCGGACTGACCGTGTCAGCAGCAAAACTGGCGGCTTATGTTCCAGCACTTGAGATCGTGGGCCACGTGGTCTAAAAGGAAGGACGAAAGATGGCTCAAAGTAAGATGAACAAGGTTCTTTCTTGGCCGACCCCGTTGGATGCAACAGAGGTCAGGGGATTCTTGGGGGTAGTAGTGTATGTACGGATTTTCATCCCGGCAATCTCCCAAATCTGTGTGCCACTTTGCCGGTTGACACGCAAGGATGCCAATTTTGTCTGGAGGCGCAAGTGCAAGGAGACTTTTGAGCATCTCAAGACGGTGGTGGGAAGGGATATTGTGTTGGTGAAAATTGACTATGGGCCGGAGGCAGGACTGCTGAAGTTGGCGGTTGACTCAAGCTTCCACGCGGTGGGGGCTGTTCTCACGCAACAGGACTTGGAGGGGCTGGATCGGCCAGCGCTGTACGAGTTGCTGTTATTCTTGGACGTGGAGTCGCGTTACTCGCAGCCAAAGCTGGAGTTGTGCGGCGTGGGGCGCATTCTGAAAAAAACTTCAGACGATCCTGTGGGGTCAATTCTTCAAGCTTCAGGTCAATTCTCAATCTCTTGTTCAAATAATCAACTCGCCCAGTCTACCAAATGCACCAATGACACGGTGGGTGGCTTTCATCCACCTGTTCTTATTCTCTATTGTGCATTGAGTGGGAAAAAGCTTCACCATGCCGGACGGGCTCTCGAGGAGGCCTCAGGGGGATGACAAGTCAGATCCGCCCTTGTCTGTGTTTGACGAAGAGGCCCCGCACATCCACCCGTTTTGTGTCTGGCTTACAGGCGATGAAAGGCCGTACCTTGGGTTTCAAGAGGGGTTTTGGAGGCAGCTGGAGCAGTACCTGACAACCCTGACCCGGCCGGAGGGAATGGACTCAAAGGCCTACCGGGCGTTGAGGCGGAAAGAGGCTGATTTTTTTGTTCAGGCGGGGCGGCTTTTAAAAAGAGGATCCCCGCTCCCTTGTATTGTTGTCACAATCCTGGAGAAACAGGACAAGATTCTGTGCAAGCTGCACAAAGACCTCAGCCACCAAGGGGTGGTTAAGATGTATTGTCAAGTAGCAGAGCGGTTTTGGTGGCCGTCGCTGAAGCAAGCTGTCGCCCGGTGGTGTCAGAGCTGTGAGGCCTGCCAACATAGGGACTCGAGGAGCCCAGCAGAGGTTCAATACCCAACTGGGGAGAAGACAATTTTTGGACGCGTATCAATGGACGTGGTACACATCAAGGCCAGCAGCGCGAAATATCTTATTGTGGCGCGGGACGACTTCTCCAGGTGGGTGGAGGCAAAGTTTCTCAACAACATCACGTCAGAGGCTGTGGCGGCCTTCCTCCAGGAACATTGGACTTTGCGCTACGGTTTAGCGCGCTCTTACTCTACAGACGGAGGGTCGGAATTTGGAGGCGCTCTGGCCGACATGTTACGGGCTCTGCCGGGACAGCACCGCGTGTCTACCCCATACTACCCTGAAGCGCAGGGAATGGTAGAAAGGGGGCACGCTCCTCTTAAAGCGGCTCTAGTCAAACTAGCGGGTGAGTCGGGCAAGAACTGTAAAAAGTTCCTGCCCCTCGTGCTCTTTGCCGACCGGATCTCCACCAAACGCACCACTGGGTACACGCCTTACGAGCTGGTGTTCGGCCAGCGGGCGGCACTACCGATTGATCTGGATATCAAAAGTTTCCTAGGGGACGAGTGGGAAGAGGTTTGGACGACCTCGGATTTGCTCGCCGCTTGCTTGAGACAATTCGAGAGCAGTGAAGACGTGCGTCGCTTGGCGTTTGACCGGATGATGATCCACCGCAAGCAGGCGGTTCGGTATTGGGAAGATTGGAATGCGACAAAAATCCGGGAATCCCTGGCGCCGGGCGATCTAGTGTTGGCCTACAACCGCTCCCTAGAGATGCAGTGGTGGCAGTTGTTTGCACACAAGTGGAACAGCCCCTTTTGAGTAGTGAAGCAAGTTATGGGGGGCTCCTACGTTTTGGAGGAACTCGATGGCACCAAGCTTAAATGCCGATTTGCCGCGGATCAGGTCAAGCGGTATTTTCCGCGCGGGGGCGTTTTGGACCAGAAGTAAGTCCCCCTCCTAAGTATGCATTGCCCGGGTAGCTACTACCGCATCGTTGTAGGCTCTACTTGAGCCACTCTGTGAGCCACTCTTGGGGCCCGCTTTGTTTCTTCTTTTTCTCAGGTACTCCGGTAAGCCAGTCGAGGCCACCGGCAGGCAGTCTAGGGACAGACTGTAACTGGGGAGGAGATGTGGTGTTCAAACTTGGGGACGGGCACCTCTTGATTAAGATTCTAGGCCTTGTTTCAGGACTACAAAGCGCAGAGCCCCCTCCGTCCTGAGGACTCGCTCCGGCTGAACCCGGACGCAAGGGGGTGGACTCGCTCCTTGTTTCAGGCTTCTTTTCTTTTAGATCTTCTGTTTCTTTTCTTCTTGCTTTTCTCACGTTTTCCTCCTATGAGTATTATCCTTTTCTTGTTTCTTGGTCCTAACACAAGCCATAGGCTGTGTGTTATCCTTAGTTTCTTTTCTTTTTTTCTGTTGGTGGCGTCCCGTTTCTCTTGTTTCCTGTCTGCCGCTCATTCCATTGTATGTAGGGAGAGGATGACATGTGTGTGACAGGCCTCCCCCAGAAAACCAAGTTCCGTGCAAACTTGGAGGGGGGGGGGCATAGCAATCCAGTCTGATCCAAGTTGGAGGAGATCGCCAGCTAGAAATTTCAAGCATCAATCTGATCACGAGCATCCCAAAAATTACCCCTAAACAACCCGCCGCCGAGGATCTAAACCCGGCGAAGACACCTCATCAAAACCACCACCCCCACCGCTATCAACTTCCATCCCACCAAATCTCACCCGGACCAAACTATTTGTGAGGGCAGCCACTGGGCACTACTCCCCTCCCAGCGCTGCTGCCGACCTAGTACCAAGCAGAGTTCCATAACGCAGAGGGGCTGATAGCTACTAAAACTAGGCTACCTTAGAGATAAATCTCTAGCTAAGAAGGAAGATAGAGAGAGAAGAGAGGAGGAACGACTTACTTGATATGAGTCTAGTAAGTCGCTAAAGGAAGAGATGATAGAAAGATAAGAGAGAAACTATGAGATACTAAAGCCCCAATCACGAATATGTTGGTAATCTAGACGGACATGGTAAATATCTGGCCTCTTCTCTAATGAAGTAGGCTCGTTCAAATAGTATCCCTATTCTCATAGGTGCTTAAGCTTACGCTATGATACTAGGAATCCATTCGGAATTCCTATGTAATTCCTCAGTCGCTACTACTCAAGCGTTTTTAGCTTGAGTAGAGTCAACTTGTTTCTTAAATTTTGATTGTACGTCTAATCGAGAGAATGTTAGATTAAGCTTAGCTTAATTACTTGTTAGCTGTTTAGTTACTGCAGCTGCAGAACTAGACGGCTGACACTCACCCCCTCTAAAAAGGATTGCTCTAATCCTGGAGCCTTTCTTACCCTGCATAGTTGCTCTGAATGTGCGGAGTAACTTATTGGCACCTGGAATGTCTTCCTTCATCATCCATCTGTCAAGATCAGATGAGAGATCCTTAAACCTTGTAAGATATAACCTCTTATCCTGGCCTTTATTGCGAATGATTTTTTCGTCCAGGATTTTGCATGGGAAACCTTCCTGGACTGTCTCGTCAGTAATGGGAGGGACAGAAGTTGACAGACTTTCCTCTTGCCTGAAAGGTCCTTCTTTGACATACTTCTTCACCAAACTGATAGGAAAGGTAGGATGTTTGAGATCAAATCCTTAAGTGAGTATCACTTCTACGGCGTTCTTCCCGTGGAATGCTTTTACAAAAAAGGGTCCAACAAAATTGTCTTTCACTTTCTTGTTGCCCCCAAGATTATTGAAATTAACTGTGGAAATCAAGACTAAGTCTCCAACATGAAGGTCCAGCTCCCGGTGAGTCTTGTCCCACCTCTCTGCGTTGTAAGTAGCCGCTGCATGAACGCTTTTGGAAGCTTTCTTTTCAGCGAGTTCCATCATTGCTTTAAACGATTCTGCTGTTGGGTGTACAGCTACCGCTTTACTTAACACCACATCTTTAGGAAAAAATGGTAACCAACCCCATTCTAACTCAAAGGGGGTGACTCCGTTAGTTGAATGTTTACTCAAGTTATACGCAAATTCCAGAGCAGGTAGTAACAATACCCAATCGTGCGTATAGCCCTCTGCATCCTTAGAAAAAACCCAAAGGCACAGTAGCAACAAATCATATCTTCTAACGTTTGTATCATTTGCTCAGCTAATCCGTCTGTTTGGGGATGATAAGCAGTAGAAAAGGATAATTTTGTTCCTAGCAAGTCAAAAAGATGTTGCCAAAATTCAGAAGTGAATTTGGCGTCACGGACACTA
Organism: Puccinia coronata f. sp. avenae; assembly: GCA_002873125.1. NCBI lineage: Eukaryota > Fungi > Basidiomycota > Pucciniomycetes > Pucciniales > Pucciniaceae > Puccinia > Puccinia coronata. Next base: position 65,123 of record PGCI01000356.1, on the reverse strand, counting down.
ATAATGATCCTTGGGCAACCGACGTTGTTGATAATGTATTGCCAAAAAAGGAGAGCTATGTCCAGCGCTGTATTGTCCTTGTAGCAGGGCAGAAACCTTGCTCTACGTGAAAATCTATCTACAATAACTAATACTGCGTTGAAGCTCTCTTTCCCGGCAGGTGGCAGGGCAGTGACAAAAACCATGTTGATCACTTCCCACCTGCCTTTTGGTTCTTCTATCCGCTGAAACAACCCAAATTGTTTATCTGTGGAACAATTAGCTTTCTGACAACAGTCACAACTGGAACAATAGCTGTCTAGATCTGACAACCAATCAGGCCACCATGCTAAGACACGAACGCGGGCTACCGTCCTGTCCTTGGAAAGGTGGCCTGCGCTAACCACATCATGACATTCTTTCAAGATAGCGGAGATGTGATCCTTTGAGACTATGACTAGTGCGCAGTCGTTGCCAGATCTCCGGTAAAGTAGCCCATCCAGTAATACAAAACGCCCTTCCTTAAAGGAGTTGTTCCATGGTTCCGTCAGGGAGTCCACCAAATCGGCTCTAGATTACTTAGACCTAAGTATACTTCCTAAACATGCCAAGTTATGATCAGAAGCGTAACTGCGTTCAACACTGACCCAAAACTTGTCAGTTAAGTTGATAACCAAAATCGCCATGATTGGGACTTCCCTATGGGTGTCCTCAAAATCGGCTGCAGGATTACTGCTATCCTTAGGCAAAGCCCATCTAGACAGACTATCAGCGTTCCTATGCTTTGCTCCCTCTTGGTGAACTATAGTCATACTCCCCCGCCATTCCTGGATGGCAATCTGCCACCTCATCATGTGGCGGCTGGGTGATTTCATAGTCAACAAGGATTTCATTGCTATACAATCTGTGATAATGTCAAAGGTGCAACCATCCAGATAGTAGTAAAGCTTTTCTAGAGCCCAAACTAAAAAAAGGCATTCTAATTGAGAGGCTCCATAATTCTTCTCGCTCTCTTTGAGTTGGTGAGAAATAAAGCAGATAGGACCTTTGATTTCCTTATCTCCAACCATCTGTATCTGATGCAGAGCCGCTCCTATCCCTTCAATACAAGCGTCTACGTACAGGATAAATGGCCTAGTGGGATCTGGATGAAAAAGTAGCGGAGCGCTAGTGAGAGCTTTGCGAAGTGACTCATAAGCAAGTAGTCTCTTGGCCTTCATCTCAAAGACTACACTAGGTCTTGCAAGTTTATAGAGAGGCAAAGCCATAAGATTGAAGTCTTTAATGTGAAGTCTATAGTAACCGGCAAAACCAAGGAAAGACTGCAAATCTTTAGCATTAGAAGGAATTGGTTTCAACAAAACCGCGGCAACTCTGTTCTAATTGACTCCAAGTGTAAGACCAGTCACTACATGCCCAAGAGCTTTCAGCTCCAAAAACTCAAATGAGTATTTTGACAGCGACACCTTCATATTAATGCCCTGTGACTTCTGAAGTATCCTCCTAAGCTTAATAAGATGATCTTGCCAGGAGTTGGAGAGCACAATAATATCATCAATATATATAATGACCCACAACTCGGACAATTCTTCTCTGAAGACTTGATCCATCATTTGTTGGAAGTGAGATGGAGCATTCTTAATGCCAAAAGGCATGCGTAAAAATTTGTGTATGCCAAGATGAGAGATAATACGGAGAAACTTCTGACTATCTTCCTGTACAACGTTCTGGTGGAATCCCTTGAGGACATCCATACAAGTAATGAATTCAGCTCCCAAAAGTTTGGTAAGTGATTCCGCTATCTTTGGCATAGGGTAACGGTCAGGGGTGATGTACAAATTGAGGGCCCAAAAGTTGCCTACCAACCGGGATTTGCCGTTATGCCAGGCAATAATGACAGGTGTCGTAATTTCCACTCCCTTGTTGGATCCCACTTTCCAAATGAGACTTAAACTGATCAAAGTACTAATATATTCTTCAATGGCTACCCTACTTCTTGGACTAGCTGGATACACGGGTTTTTTGAGAGCAGGTGGATACGGCTTCTCAATAGTAAGAGTAATAGACACTTCATGCCCTATAACAGATCCAAACTCTTGATCTGCTGTAGCAAAAGCCAACTGGTACTTAAACAGACAATCAACAAGTTCATCTTGCTGGGTTAGTTCCAGCAGCGGACTGATCTTACTGTCTCCAAGAACTTCATCTTTAAAAGTAGGGAGCACTGGTACTGACTGCTGGACTGAATTGATGCTTTCATCAAAAGAGAAAGTCTCTTTATCAATAGAGAATCTACGCTCCTTGCCATTGAGTAGAGAAATCTTATACTTCTGTAAGTAATCATTACCTAAAATGAAGTAATTCATTGTAATATTACCCATGACCACAAAGTCAACAACCAGATAGACATGATGCAAGGACAGATGAACTCTGACAGTACCTAAAGGTTTGAGATTGCCTGAAGCACTATGGAATTTGCCTATTTCATGCCAACAAATATAAACTTGCCAATCAGGGCAAAGAGTTTCAAGGTATATCTGTCCTGCTACTGAATTAACTGCTCCGCTGTCCAAAAGGACAACTGCTTCTTTCCCCGCGCACTGCATTACTACTAGATTGTTCCGGCCTTTAGAGGACTCAACTACCATAGTCGCTGAAGAGGAACCTCCAATAGCCAACCCATCATCTTCGGGCGGAGAGTCTTCCGAGTTTTGTCAACCCAATTCCTCTGCTTTAAACCAAAGATGCTGGTGACAGCATCCTTGGTTTAAAACCGTATTTACACCAGAGCTGTGTGAGCTCAGCTCAGCCAAATTAAAAATTGATGGATATTTCATTCCAGAAAACATGAATATCATTTCTTATCCTTAAAAATTCATATTTACATGTTATGGCATAAGATATTTTTTCATGGTTTTATGGAAAAAGATGAGTCAACTCAATAAAGCTCTATAAATCTCAACACAGCTCCGGCAAACTTGGAGGCTGGGTGAAACATCTCAACACAGCTCATGCAGGTTCCATATACACAGCTCACCACAGCTCCTGCAAACATGGAGTCTGGGTGATACATCTCAACACAGCTCCTGCAGGTACCATGTACACAGCTCAACACAGATCCTGCTAAAATGGGATAGATCTCAACACAGCTCCTGCAGGTACTATATCTAAAGCTCAGCACAGCTCTTTCCAACATGGCTTCTGGGTGATACATTGCAACACAGCTCAACGAAGCTCTGGAAAACTTGGAGCAATTGTGGTACATCTCAACACAGCTCCTACAGGTACCACATACACAGCTCAACACAGCTCCTGCAAAAATGGAGGCTGGTCAAAACATCTCAACACAGCTGCAAAATGGGAGGCCGGGTGAAAATCTCAACAAAGCTCCTGCAGGTAACATGCAAACAGCTCAACAAAGCTTTATGTTGGATGCAGGTACAATACATAAAGCTCAACACACCTCCTCCAAACATGGGGTCTGGGTGATGAATCTCCCCCAAAAACTTGGAAGCTGGGTGATACATCCCAACACAGCTCCTGCAGGTACCACATATACAGCTCAACACAGCTCCTCCAAAAATGTGGGCTGGGTGAAAAATCTCAACACAGCTTCTGCAAAAATAAAGGCTGGGTGAAACATCTCAACAAAGCTCCTTCAGGTACCATGTAAGCCACTCAACACAGGTCCTACACACATGGGACACCTCTCAGCACAGCTCCTCCAGGTACCATATATGCAGCTCAGCACAGCTCCCGCAAACATGTAGTCTGCGCATGTAGTCTGGGTGATACATCTCAACATAGATTCAACAAACCAGGAAGCTGGGTGATAAATCTCAACACAGCTTCTTCAGGCACCACATAGACAGCTCAACACAGCTCCTGCAAACTTGAAGGCTGGGTGAAACATCTCAACACAGCTCATGCAGTTTTCATATACAAAGCTCACCACAGCTCCTGCAAACATATAGGCTGTGTGATAAATATCAACACAGCTCCTGAAGGTGCCATGGAACCAGCTTACCACAGCTCCTACAGACATGGGGTATACATCTCAACACAGCTCCTGAAGGTACAATATATACAGCTCCACACTTCTTGTGCAAACATGGAGTCTTGGTGAAACATATCTTGTTGATACATCTCAGCCAGCTCCTTTGGGTGCTTCATTCACAGATGAACACAAATCCTGCAACTCCCAAAGGTCATATATATACATCTCCAAAAAGAATGGAGGATGTTCATTCACATCCACACAGCTCCTGTAGGTACTAAATTTGCAGCTCAACACAGCAAGATCCAAAGTGGAGCCTGTTGATGCATCCCCAACAGCACTGCCGGCATTAACCGGTCGAACACGGCTGCTCGAGCGGTGCTCGAACAGCCGTGTTCGACCGGTGTTCGGACGGACACTGTCCGACCAAAGCGAGAGCCAACTGGTCGGACAGATTTGTCCGACCGGTCCCGGCTGGTCCTGTGCAACCGGTCCCAGGAACTGATCGGACAGGCCTGTCTGACCCGCCGGCAGGTGCTTCGGTCGGACAGTGCCTGTCCGACCACCGGTCGAACACGGCTGTTTGAGCACCGCTTGAACTGCCGTGTTTGACCGGTTAATGCCGGCAGTGCAGATCATTTATGTATCAAATACACATCCAAACACAGCTCCATCAAAAATGTCACCCATTGATTTATCCCCACACAGCTCCTGCAGGTACCATTTAGGCAGCTTAACAGAGCTCCTGAAAAAAATGGAGCTGTTAAATACAACTGTACACAGCTACCCATTTACCATATGTGCAACTCAAACAAGCTCTTTGCCTTAGGGTAACAAATCTCCACAAAGCTCCACCTGTTGCTATACACACATCTCAACACAGCTCCCAAAAAAATAGAGCTCAAATCCATGAAGATTTGTGATGCATCTCCACAAAGCTCAACACAGCTCCTTCACAATAGAAAGCCGTGTGATTCACATTCACACAGCTCCTGCAGGAGTTAATAAATCCATCTACACACAGCTCACCAACAGGTAAAAAATATCAACAGGTAACACAAAGAAACCTCACCACAGCTCCATCAAGAATCCATCCACATGATGCATATCCCAAGCTCCCTCTTGTAACAAATCAATTTCCGACTCCAGCTCCTTCAAAGAAAGAGCTGTTTGATGCATCTCTAAAAAGCATCTGCAGTTGGTTGCACAGGACCAGCCACAAACTGATTGGACAACAAGCCTGTCAAACCAGGTGGCTGTTTTCTTGGTTGGACAGTGCACGCTCAAACAGCTGTGAACTGCTCAAACTGCTATGTTTGACTGGTTGCCAGCAGTGATTCTAATCATACTTATAATCATACTTATATGTACCCCAAATTACCTGCATCAATATATGACTCCTCCAAATACTGATTGGAAGAATGTAGAAATTCAGGGCCAATGAATTTGCTTTCAACAAATCACAAAATATGCAAAAAATTATGAATAAGTTGCTCAATGGAACCTGTTGATTCAGTGGAAGAAAATACTTCAATTTAATGTGATTTCATTTATAATCAGTTAACCTATCACCCTTTGACCACTTGATCTAGTTATCTTTTATTAAATTCATTTTTCTAGATGCCAATTGATATAATAATGCTGTCAGCCTCTGTGATGCCAAGGGCTAGTACCTTTTAGCTACACAAGGTGATAAGGGTGCAAAATAAGCGTAAAGTGGGGTAATTTCACGTAGAAAAGTAGTAAAGAAGAGATAAAAAGAATGTAATTCTTTTTTATAGAGGGGCCTGCTGGTGCAGGGGTGTTTGTAGGTGCCCTCTAAATCAGAGATCTGCAAAGCAGGGTGGTATCTGATTAAGCAAACAATGGGTTTCTGCGTAACAGAAGGTGGTACCAAAGTGCTTTTCCAATTAAGGAACCAGAATGGGTACAGAAGGATGAAAGAAGTACTCACTATTGCTTCTTTCAAGCCAAATAGCCACGTAGGGGGGTAAAGTAGAGCTGCTGGGTAGATTGAACAGTTTCTGCGCAGGAGCTGGACACGTAGGATGGTTGATTTAAAGAGAACACCACGGATAAAACAGGCAAAACAGGGCAGAGTAACTGAAATAAGGACAGGACACGGCGTAACTGATTGACTGTAATAATAATTGATGATGGGGAACAACTTTTGGCGTGGAAAGAGGGCTCTACATATACTAGTTTCACTGATAGTGGAGGACCTTTCTGCCTGTGTGTGTGTAGTAACTGGTTTTCAGCGCAATGTGGCCAATTTGGGAGATTGGCACTAACAAGGCTCATCCCAATGAAACTGCTGGTCATTAATTCTGCATCACAAGTACTTTCCATGACCTTAATAAATTATTTAGTCATTGTAACTAAAGTACATAGCAACACTGACATGTGAATGTATCTGAAATGGGCCACAAATGACGCAAATGGGCCACAAATGGCTAAGGCCAATCATTAAAGGCCACGCTGGCTCTATGTTACTCTTATGTATTCAAGGTTTTTATTAATAAAACCTTGTAAATAAACCACGTAGAATCTACTTTTACCCTAGTTACACTTGTACATATGATTAGCTATTTCCACGCATTTGGCCAATTTCCAATTGGATTATATAATCCACGCGCGGGGTTGGAGGTTTAAACCCCAATTAGGCCTAACTCCCAAACTATACACAACAACTAAGTGATAAGTCCATAATTGGTCATTTCACATATAGTATGCATATATAACAAGTACATACGTGTGAAATGTCCGTGTGACATATGTTTGTGGCCAATTCTTACGGGTAATTGGTTCAAGGTAAAGGAGTAGGAATTTAGGGGTACTTCCAGTGAGGGACCCTACATTAATTTTCATGAGGATTCAGAATATGACATAATATTCTAAGTTATCCTCAAGGTTTAGAATTTATTTAGTATTTTTTGTAAAAAGTAGTTATTATTTTAATTTATTACTTATTTTTATGGTGCCAGGACTTTGCTAAGCTTATTGGATAAAAATAAGTAAACTGAGTTTTTTGTACATTATTAGTCATATAAAAGGGTCTTAATATTGTAGTAATAATGTCTCTATTTATGTTACTTTTGTCAGGTTGGCTCTGTCATAGTAGCAAGCTGACATTCCCTCCCTTTAAAATGAGACTTTAGAAAACAAAATTCACTCTATTGTCTGTAGTGAAAAAAAATTTCTCAATTTCTCTTGGAGGCTCTATAATTTGGTAGATGTATGAGACCATCTGGTATGTTATCTTCAGGAATCCATTCATCTTTGTCTGCTGATTTTCCTTTATACCTTACTAAGTAGAGTCTAATATCTTTTCCATTGATCCTTTCTTTCTTATCCTTTAATATCTTATGTACTTTAAAGTTAGATGTCAGCTTGCCACTATGTAAGAGACAAGCTAACATAGTAACAAAAGTAACAAAAGATATATAACAAAATAATTCATAGTAACAAAAGTAACAAAACATATAACAAAATAATTAATAACTACTAAACTAATAACAATATTGTAAAAAGGAGTTCAGAAATGGATTCTACACTAAAATTAACCTAGGGTCACTCACCAAAATGACCCCTCAAATATAACTCCTTCTAAGACTTATACAATATAACAAAAACACTTATAACAAATAAATAAAATAACTACAAACAACCTGTCACACATGTACAAAACCTTTAACACATGTAACAGGCCCCAGAGACGAAAATACTAATGACATCATAAGATCTCCTAGCTCTGGGAAAATGCCATACAAATGTGATCATCAATAAAGATCCATTACTCACACGGATCTCCTACTGATCTGGCCCAGGGAAGATCTACCCAATGATCCATTCAATAGATTTGTTGATCCAAGATCAGTCCCCTGCTATATTCAAGCTTTCAGATTTTGTCCCCAAGGGTCTCTTAAGAATATTTAAAGACCCTTGAGTCCCCCCTTTTGAGGATTCCCCAGCTTTATCATTACCACTGAAACTTATCACTCAGCATTGTCCACTAGCTTATAGCCTTGTGTGAACATTCAGTATATTATTTAGCCCTCTTCCAGCGTCAACAGAACACTCACCATCATCACCAGCCACTTCTGTTACCCTGTCACCCACCTTGGAGGATTTCTGTAACAAGAAATAGTGAGTATCTTTCTTGTTACCAATTCCTCCCCACCATATATCCTGGGCACAATAAACACCCCTGCTTGCAGGCCCCAGAAGATCAGGTTAAAAGTCAAAACCACCCTGTTTACAGGTCCTGATTATTAGAGGGCACCGCAAAACACCCCTGCTTGCAGGCCCCTCTGGAATATTACATATTCCGCAAAATCCTCATTTTTTATTATTATTTCCATGTCCCACAAGGACTCTAAAATTCCCAAAACTCATAAAAATTATTATTTTATATTTTTTATAACCTTATCTATTTATTTTGCCAGCCGTGTAGCTAGAAGGTTCAGTCCTTGGCATCACGTAGTCTGACATTAGAGGTGTCTAGAGGTTCAATTATAGGTACAGGTACAGATGTTACTACAGGGGTATCTGTGCCTCTACTAGTGTAAGGCTTGATTAAGCTAACTGGGAAAACAGGGTGTTTTCTGGAAAATTCATCTGTTAAAATTTCTTCCACTGAATTTTTTTCATGTAATTGCTTAATGGTAAAAGGTCCAACAAAGGAAGGTTTAAGTTTCCTGTTCCCACCCAAGTTATTAAAATTTACAGTGGACAATAAGACTTTGTCTCCAATTTGGAAGGATGGTTCTTTATGACTTTTATCCCATCTTAACTTATTATATTCAGCTGCATCTTGCACACATTTCTTAGCATGTTCATGTGTTATATCAAGCATTCTTTTGAAGTCTAAGGAAGTGGGATGTACATGTGGTATTTTGTTATTAATATGGTCTTTGGGCATTCTGGGTATCCATCCTCTTTCCAAAATATAAGGGATTTCTTTGGATGAAGAATGTTTACTACTGTTATAATTTATTTCTAAAGCAGGGAGTAAGCTAACCCAATCATGAGTATAACCATCACTGTTCTTGAATTCTAAGCCAAAAGAAAAGAATCTTCTGAGCATATCTTCCAGAGTTTGGATCATTCTTTCAGCTAATCCATCAGTTTGGGGATGGTAAGCAGTAGAAAAAGCTAATTTAGTGCCTAACATATCATGTAAATTTCTCCAAAATTCAGAAGTAAATTTGGGGTCTCTATCACTAATGATTATTTTGGGTATTCCTACATCAGCCATAATTCTGTTCCAAAATAGTAAAGCGACTTCCATAGCTGTATCATCTTTGTGGTTAGGAATAAATCTGGCCCTTTTTGAATATCTGTCTACAACAACTAGTTAAGAGTTGAAGGAGTAAGACCCTCCAGGAGGTAAACCTGTAACAAAATCCATGTTTATTATTTCCCATCTTTTGGTAGGCTCTTGGATGGTTTGAAGTAGCCCATATCTCTTACCTGTTTGCTTATTTGATTTCTGGCAAGTTTCACAGGATTTTATATAAGTAGCTACTTCATTAGGCCAATTATTCCACCAAGCTGTGGTTCTAACTCTTTCAATAGTCCTTTCTTCTGAAAAATGTCCAGCACCAACATTGTCATGGCCTTCTTTCATAAGGGCATCAATCTGAAGTTGATCACATAAGACTATTACACTGGAATGTCTTTCTTTGAAGTATAATATTCCATCTAATAGAGAGAACTTACCAGAAGAGTAAGGTTTGGATAACCAGGGAGGTAAACTAGCAATCAATTCATGGGAGCTGTTTTCATTGCTAAGTATGTCTATCAATTTGAAAAATTCAGGATTAGACTGGTAACTATCTTTGATAATAGTATAGTAGGCTTCATCCAAATCACAAACATGTATTCCTAAATTGAGGAATATGTCTTCATCTTCAGGATCCCAGGCAGGGTTATCTGGAGTGTTTGGTAAAGCCCATCTGCTTAAGCCATCAGCATTACTATGCTTTTTACCAGCTTTGTGAACAATAGTCATATGTCCTCTGTATTTCTGGATAGCAATTTGCCATTTTAACATATGCCTATTGGGTGTCTGCATGTTCATAAGGGTTTTGACTGCTGTGCAATCAGTGACTACAACAATTCTACTACCTTCAAGATAATAATGTAACTTTTCTAGGGACCATACAAGAGCTTAACATTCCATTTGACTGCCTCCATACCTCTTCTCTGTTGGCTTAATTTGTCTTGAAATAAACAGGACTGGTTTTTTTACCATTTTATCTTCAATTAAGAATTCTTGGTTTAAGGCAGCGCCTAAGCCATCTAGACAAGCATCTATGTATAAGATAAAGGGTAAATTATAATCTGGTTGAGCTAGCACAGGAGCAGTAGTAAGGGCTAGCTTTTTTGAACGCCCTCCCTCCCAGAATCCGGGCCGAGGTTATTTGCTCCAAAGGTGTTGATCAACAGAACCATTGTTGCAAAGATCTCGCCTGAACCGCTACCGCCGCAGCTGGTCTTAACAGGGCCCCTGCCGACCTCAAGATTGACCCAATTGATCCGGCCACTTTTCTCGCCGCGCTTGGTCCTAGCCTCCGAGAAGCTGTTTTGCTTGAGCAAGACAATCAATTCATCTCGACTCTCCCCCCGAATCTAATAGCTGAAGTTGATGCGTTCAGAGATTGCGCGCTGAGTAACATCAGCTATCCATTGATTTTTGATTCAAGCTCTTCCGCCAGATCTGGATCAGGATCGCGATGACTCTCAGAAACTCTCTGGATGCTCGGCGTTTGCCGTTGTCCAACTCTTGGCCTTGGCAATCTGTAACCACACCACCGACAAACTGACTTCTGTTTCAAAATTGTTCATCTCCGAGCCTGATCTGATATCCCAACTCAGCGACCTAGTCAATCCCCAAATCAGTGGCAACAGTCTTGGTGGCAACATTCAAGCAGCCGTCTTTCACGCATTGGAAGAGATTTTGCAATATTGTCCGCCATCCTCCTTGGTAACATTCACTTTGAACATGGTAACTCTTGTGATTATCAGAATCAATCAGCCACTGTTAGAAACCTCAAAGCACTCAATTCCGTCGCCGATTTACATTCGCAAGGAGCCATTCAACTTGCTCCTTAGACCCAATGCTGCTTTAAAACAGAGAGATGGTTCAATATACTACCATTGTTCTATTTCCCTGTTTCCCATGAAGTCCTCAGTGATACAAGCAAAGATATTTGCACGCGGATGCCGGCTGCAAGTTACTTGATTGTTCTTTTTGGCTGGCAGTAAATTAATTTTCTTGATTTTCAATTCAATATGTAGGCAAGTAACGCGGCTATCAATTTAGGAGGGTGGTTGTTACGTGCTGCTGCATAGACTCCGCTGCAAGCTCTTTCGTCATCGGCGTCCAGGCCCGCGAGTGAGTCTAAGCAATTCTATTTTCAAGCGCGTTGAGAAAGCCCAGACTCTTCCCAAGCGGCAGAAAACTAATCACGCATCTATCCATTCGACACTCAGGATCTCCTCCAGCCAACTACATTTGATCACTAACTTAGCTAAGTCCCTCAAGAGGTCGCGAAGCAACCCTCCTTCGGAGGGTCGCTTTGCGACAGATGAATTAGCTAAGTTAGATTTGATCACGCGCCCAAGCATCTCAACCACCAGAGCTACAACCTGACCAGCCTTCAAGCTTGCTGCAGTCAAGGAGCCCTATGCCTGCTCTGTTGAGCTTCTCCACGCCCTCCCACCCAATGTGCCTGAGCCAAACAACTTCTTCAATATCATCCTAGTTGCAAGGCCGGTCCACCCTAATCATTTATGGCCTTTGTACAGTATGTCTGACAACGGTTATTTTGACAAACAGGGGCACACGATCAACTCAAACTTGAGGTCCAAATTGACGTCATCATTGGGTCTCTCAGCCCTCCTTTGAGCTATGTCTGTCTCATCATGGTTAATTGAGAAGCAACCCGGTCATTGCAAGAGCCCCTGGGCTATGAATTGGCTCGCTTGAGCGACTCGCATATTGTGATCAATGACCACTATGCCCAACGTGAGGGCAAGTACGCTTCACCTTTGTCTCCCCGATCATTTGTGGGTCCAGAAGACAAGCACAATGGTACAATGGATATTGTGCCTGAAGAACTCTTGAGGACGGCTCGGGGACCTCTCCTTGTGCATGTGTCCAAAAAAATCATGCGAGCCGTTGACCCACGTGCCAAGGTTGGGAGGACGCTATTCAGCAGCACAGTGCGGACAACAGCCAGCAACCTGCAACCGCAGCCATTCACTCGTGTTGAGCGCTTGATGAGCATGGGTATTGTCCCGTCCCAGTGACAGCCGCTTCAGCCGAGTCGCTGGCCGCGCCGCGCTAATGGGTGCCCATAGGCTCTCCAATCGGTAGCACGGACAGCTCAACCTGTTTGGATGAGGAAGACGAGCTGGATGGAAACGACTTTATGCGGTCAAACGGGTGCAACCAACAAGTCTTGCTTTCAAGTTGCAAGAGGCCCAAGTAGTGCACTCACAGGCTCGAGCAGTCTGGTTGCCAGTCCGTCTGAGCAGTCTGTTGGCTGGTCCAAGCAGTCTGCTTGCCGATCCAAGCAGCCTGCTCACCGGTTGAAGCAGTCTGCTCCCCGGTCCAAGCAGTCTGCTCGCGGTTCAAGGAGTCTGCTTGCCAGGCCAAGGAGCAGGTCAACCTGCTGGCATGAAAAAACATAACTAAAGAAAAAACAAGGAAAGTAAACATAAAGAAACAAATAGGAAACAAATAATAAATAAATAAAGAAAAATAAAATTCAAGCTATGGAGTTGTACCGGTTCTTGTGTCCAAAGTTGCATCGCGCAGGACCGAGCTTGCATCAAGCCATGCCGTGGTTGCATTGGGCGAAATTGATGTCGTGTCGACCACAACTGAGGTTGCGTTGAGTGGCGCCGGTGTTGTGTCGAGCAAACCCGGAGTTGTGTTGAGCAACACTGGTGTTTTACCGACTAAGCTTGAGCTTGCATCAGGCAAAACCGGTGAGGGATTGCCAGAGCCAATGTAAAAGCGCCGGCGCCGGTATTGAGTCGGGGGGACATTAGGCGATCTTACATTGCTGCTGCGCTGTTTACATTCAGAAGGCAGCAATGTAATATCAGCTCTGGTCGATGTAACATTGGCGCGCCATTACATCGGATGCTTAAACCAATGTAACATTGGTTCAAAACGTCCGATGTAATGGCGGATTGTGTCAACCAACACAACCCTTTTGGCAGTGTTTCTGCGTAACAGAAGGTGGTACCAAAGTGCTTTTCCAATTAAGGAACCAGAATGGGGACAGAAGGATGAAAGAAGTACTCACTATTGCTTCTTTCAAGCCAAATAGCCACGTAGGGGGGTGAAGTAGAGCTGCTGGGTAGATTGAAGGGTTTCTGCGCAGGAGCTGGACACGTAGGATGGTTGATTTAATGAGAACACCACGGATAAAACAGGCAAAACAGGGCAGAGTAACTGAAATAAGGACAGGACACGGCGTAACTGATTGACTGTAATAATAATTGATGATGGGGAACAACTTTTGGCGTGGAAAGAGGGCTCTATATATACTAATTTAACTCATAGTGGAGGACCTTTCTGCCTGTGTGCGTGTAATAACTGGTTTTCAGCGCAATGTGGCCAATTTGGGAGATTGGCACTAACAAGGCTCATCCCAATGAAACTGCTGGTCATTAATTCTGCATCACAAGTACTTTCCATGACCTTAATAAATTATTTAGTCATTGTAACTAAGGTACATAGCAACACTGACATGTGAATGTATCTGAAATGGGCCACAAATGACGCAAATGGGCCACAAATGGCTAAGGCCAATCATTAAAGGCCACGCTGGCTATGTTACTCTTATGTATTCAAGGTTTTTATTAATAAAACCTTGTAAATAAACCACGTAGAATCTACTTTTACCCTAGTTACACTTGTACATATGTGGTAACTAGGGGATTAGCTATTTCCACGCATTTGGCCAATTTCCAATTGGATTATATAATCCACGCGCCGGGTTGGAGGTTTAAACCCCAATTGGGCCTAACTCCCAAACTATACACAACACCTCAATTATAAGTTCATAATTGGTCATTTCACATTTAGTATGCATATATAACAAGTACATACGTGTGTAATGTCTGTGTGACATATGTTTGTGGCCAATTCTTACGGGTAATTGGTTCAAGGTGAAGGAGTAGGAATTTAGGGGTACTTCCAGTGTGGGACCCTACATTAATTTGCATGAGGATTCAGAATATGACATAATATTCTAAGTTATCCTCAAGATTTAGAATTTATTTAGTATTTTTTGTAAAAAGTAGTTATTATTTTAATTTATTACTTATTTTTATGGTGCCAGGACTTTGCTAAGCTTATTGGATAAAAATAAGTAAACTGAGTTTATTGTACATTATTAGTCATATAAATGGGTCTTAATATTGTAGTAATAATGTCTCTATTTATGTTACCTTTGTCAGGTCGGCTCTGTCATAGTAGCAAGCTGACATTCCCTCCCTTTAAAATGAGACTTCAGAAAACAAAATTCACTCTATTTGTCTGTAGTGAGAAAAAAATTCTCAATTTCTCTTGGAGGCTCTATAATTTCGTAGATGTATAGGACCATCTGGTATGTTATCTTCAGGAATCCATTCATCTTTGTCTGCTGATTGTCCTTTATAACTTATTAAGTAGAGTCTAATATCTTTCCCATTGATCCTTTCTTTCTTATCCTTTGATATCTTATGTACTTTGAAGTTAGAGGTGTCTAGAGGTTCAATTATAGGTACGGGTACAGGTGTTACTACAGGGGTATCTGTGCATCTACTAGTGTAAGGCTTGATTAAGCTAACTGGAAAAACAGGGTGTTTTCTAGAAAATTCATCTGTTATATTACTTCCACTGCATTTTTTCCATGTGATTGCTTAATGGTAAAAGGTCCAACAAAGGAAGGTTTAAGTTTCCTGTTCCCACCCAAGTTATTAAAATTTACAGTGGACAATAAGACTTTGTCTCCAATTTGGAAGGATGGTTCTTTATGACTTTTATCCCATCTTAACTTATTATATTCAGCTGCATCTTGCACACATTTCTTAGCATGTTCATTTGTTATATCAAGCATTCTTTTGAAGTCTAAGGAAGTGGGATGTACATGTGGTATTTTGTTATTAATATGGTCTTTGGGCATTCTGGGTATCCATCCTCTTTCCAAAATATAAGGGATTTCTTTGGATGAAGAATGTTTACTACTGTTATAAGCTATTTCTAAAGCAGGGAGTAAGCTAACCCAACCATGATGATAACCATCACTGTTCTTGAATTCTAAGCCAAAAGAACAGAATCTTCTGAGCATATCTTCCAGAGTTTGGATCATTCTTTCAGCTAATCCATCATTTTGGGGATGGTAAGCAGTAGAAAAAGCTAATTTAGTGCCTAACATATCATGTAAATTTCTCCAAAATTCAGAAGTAAATTTGGGGTCTCTATCACTAA
This sequence comes from Puccinia coronata f. sp. avenae, assembly GCA_002873125.1. Taxonomy (NCBI): domain Eukaryota; kingdom Fungi; phylum Basidiomycota; class Pucciniomycetes; order Pucciniales; family Pucciniaceae; genus Puccinia; species Puccinia coronata. The sequence continues at coordinate 49,653 of PGCI01000356.1, read as the reverse complement.
TGATTATTTTGGGTATTCCTACATCAGCCATAATTCTGTTCCAAAATAGTAAAGCCACTGCCATAGCTGTATCACCTTTGTGGTTAGGAATAAATCTGGCCCTTTTTGAATATCTGTCTACAACAACTAGTAAAGAGTTGAAGGAGTAAGACCCTCCAGGAGGTAAACCTGTAACAAAATCCATGTTTATTATTTCCCATCTTTTGGTAGGCTCTTGGATGGTTTGAAGTAGCCCATATCTCTTACCTGTTTGCTTATTTGATTTCTGGCAAGTTTCACAGGATTTTATATAAGTAGCTACTTCATTAGGCCAATTATTCCACCAAGCTGTGGTTCTAACTCTTTCAATAGTCCTTTCTTCTGAAAAATGTCCAGCACCAACATTGTCATGGCCTTCTTTCATAAGGGCATCAATCTGAAGTTGATCACATAAGACTATTACACTGGAATGTCTTTCTTTGAAGTATAATATTCCATCTAATAGAGAGAACTTACCAGAAGAGTAAGGTTTGGATAACCAGGGAGGTAAACTAGCAATCAATTCATGGGAGCTGTTTTCATTGCTAAGTATGTCTATTAATTTGACAAATTCAGGATTAGACTGGTAACTATCTTTGATAATAGTATAGTAGGCTTCATCCAAATCACAAACATGTATTCCTAAATTGGGGAATATGTCTTCATCTTCAGGATCCCAGGCAGGGTTATCTGGAGTGTTTGGTAAAGCCCATCTGCTTAAGCCATCAGCATTACTATGCTTTTTACCAGCTTTGTGAACAATAGTCATATGTCCTCTGTATTGCTGGATAGCAATTTGCCATCTTAACATATGTCTATTAGGTGTCTGCATGTTCATAAGGGTTTTAACTGCTGTGCAATCAGTGACTACAACAATTCTACTACCTTCAAGATAATAATGTAACTTCTCTAGGGACCATACAAGGGCTAAACATTCCTTTTGACTGGCTCCATACCTTTTCTCTGTTGGCTTAATTTGTCTTGAAATAAACAGGACTGGTTTTTTTACCATTTTATCTTCAATTAAGAATTCTTGGTTTAAGGCAGCGCCTAAGCCATCTAGACAAGCATCTATGTATAAGATAAAGGGTGAATTATAATCTGGTTGAGCTAGCACAGAAGCAGTAGTAAGGGCTAGCTTCAATTGTTCATAATCTAGTACTCTAGGGTGAGTCATTTCATAAATGGTTTCTTTACTACATAACTCATACAATGACTTGGCTAAAATAGCCAATTTCTCAATATGTTTCCTATAATAATCACAAAATCCAAGGAAAGATTGCATTTCACTAATATTCTGAGGCATAGGTTTGAGCATTACAGCTGCTACTTTATTTTGGTCAATAGCTAGGGAAAGAACAGAAACAATGTGTCCTAAAGCTTTAAGTTCACCATATCCAAAATTGCACTTTTTAATGGACATTTTTAGACCAGTTTTAATGGAAGTTTCTAACACTATTTTTATCTTTTCTACATGTGTTTCCCAGTCATCTGAATAAATGATTATATCATCAATATATATCATCATCCAACACTGACGGATAAAAGATCCAAAAATAGAGTCCATCATTCTTTGGAAATGAGAAGGTGCATTCTTAATTCCAAAGGGCATCCTAAGGTATTCAAAAATACCAAGATGGCAGATAATTCTCATAAATTGGCGGCTATTAAGTTCAATAGGTATCTTGTGAAACCCTTTAAGAACATCTAAAGCTCTAAAATCTCCAACCATCCTAGACTTATCATTATGCCAGGCAATAATAACTGGGGTAGTAATTTCCACTTGCTCATTATGGCCCACTTTTCTGAGAACACGTAAATCTATAAGCTCTTTAATGTGTGCTTCTAAGGCTATTCTAGATTTAGGGCTAGAAGGGTAGGCTGCTTTTCTAAGAGCAGGTGGGTAAGGAGGTTCACAAGTTAATTCTAATTTAATATCATGTCCTGTGACATTGCCAATGGGTTCTTCAGTGGTACAGAAAGCTTCTTTATTCTTGCAGCATACCTTAAGAACATCTAATATTTGGGCATTGGTTAGTATGTCACTTATAGCAGCTTGGGACATTTATTCTTGATTAAAATCTTCTAATTCCTTGGGGTCAAGTTCCTGAGAAACAGGGGCAATAGTCTCAGAATGAATGTTGCAAATTTGGTATTTCCTTTTCCAATCTCCTCCAATGGTAAAATATCTATCTTTTGACTGGAAAATGTCAATGCCATACATGCAAAAGGTATCATTACCTAGTATAAGGTAGTCACAAATGGCATCTGAAAGTACTACAAATTCTTCACTTAATCTGAGGGATCCCTTAGTGTGAGGGAATATTCAGGGCAAATTTATGACACCAATGGGCTTCATGGTGGAGTTACAACTGCTAAATGTAGCTTTGGGAACAGGTAATAAATTTTTGCGCCATTCAGGGTATATTTGTTGTAAAAATGTAGCACTGGCACAAGAACAAAAAGTCCCTATATCTAATAGTGTCTTAACTTCTAAGTCTCTGAAAATAACCTTAGTGTAACTGGTTTTTCTTAGAGTGTAACACCTTCCTTCCTCAGGTTTGTTAGTTAATAGCTTAGCATCAGATATATGACCAATATCCATATTGTCTTCCCATTTCTGGGGTAAGTTAGATTCACCGTGGATGGTATTAATGCTGAAGTTATTGCCAATATTAGCATTAATTACTAACACTGCATGACCACCAGATTCTGAGTCATCATCATCTTGACCATAATGTGTATTACAGGGCTCTTGTTGTATGATATCAAAGGTACCTTCAGAATCTGAATCAGGGCTTGCCTGCACATTATTGATTTTTCTCCTAGGTTTGGTACATTCAGTACTTCTGTGGCCAGTTTCTCCACAATTCCAACATGTAGGAGTCTTTTCTTTTCTAATGGGTTCAGCTGTCTTAGATTCTAACTTTTTGGGAGGATCTGTTCTAGGAGTGTAATCCTTTTTATCAGAAGGATTGTGCTTCTTATTGATCCCAGTCATTTCTACCACTTCTTCCATAACACCTATAAGAGTGGATAAGTCACAATCCATGTCATTGATTCTACATCTGACATTATGTTCTAGGCTGCCTTTAGTTTGATTAAGTATTAAATCATTTATTTGTTCCTGATCTAATTTAGGATAAATGCATTCAATCCTCTTTTTCTGGTTCAGGCACCATTGATGAGGATTATGTTTGACTGGGTCAAAATAGTCATTCTCAAAGGCTCTGCGCATTTTCTTTTCCCAGAGTCTAGTGCCAAATTGTTGTTTGATCAATTCTTTCCAAGCTGGCCAAGATTGTTGTCCCATGGTAGCTTGTTTACTAATAAACCAGTCAAAGGCTACTCCTTCAAATAATCTGGGCAATCTTGTAAGGATAGCCTCATCAAGAGCTCTGTAGACTGTTAATATATGATCAATATATTTAATGAAGTTGATATGGTCATAATCTCCCTCTCCTGAGAATTTGGTCCATTCTTTAATTGGTGGCAACAATTTATTCAGAAGGGAAGGGTCTATGAAGTTGTTAGCATTGTTACTGTATACCTGGTTACGTGAGGAATGAGAATGACTCCCCTGGCTCCCATTATGGTGGTTATTATGACTAGGGGAATTATTAGGAGGGTAATTGTTATTAAGGGGCATGGGTGGACTGCTATTATATTTGGTATAGTTGGTTTGACTATTATTGTTTTGTTGTTGATTAGAGTTTTGGCACTATTTTGCCTTGGCTCCAAGCCAATGATAAATTGGATTTATCATTGGCTTGGACCCAATACCAGCACGGGGCTGAGGAGCTGGAGGGGCTGGCTCCGCCAGCCGTTATATATATATAATATATATATATATATAATATATATATATATATAATGTATATATATATATAATATATATATATATAATATAATATATATATATATATATATATATTATATATATATATATATGCATAAAATCTGGTCAGAAATGGCAAATTCTGGCCAGAAACTAGTTATTTTCAAAAAAACCAGTTTCTGACAGGTTTTTGCCAATTTTGACCATATTTTCTGTATATAAATATATATATATATATATATATATATATATATATATATATATATATATATATATATATTTATACATATATGAAATCTGGTCAGAAATGGCAAATTCTGGCCAGAAACTAGTTATTTTCAAAAAAACCAGTTTCTGACAGGTTTTTGCCAATTCTGACCATATTTTCTGCATATATATATATATATGCATAACCTTAACCTGCTAAACTTAACATCCTAAACCTAACCTCCTAAACCTAACCCCCTAAACCTAAAACCAGGCAGGGGGGGTTTTGTTTGTACCCCCCCCCCAGATTCTATCAGGTGGCCCTGAACCTAAACCTAACCTAACCTTAACCTCCTAAATTAACCTCTAAATCCCTTAACCTAACCCCCCCTAATGGGTTTTTTTAGCCCTTTCCGTCCCAGCACTTTCAGCTCTGTCAGCCCTGCGCTGGAATTGGGTCCAAGCCGATGATAAATCCTGATTTATCATTGGCTTGGAGCCAAAGAATTTGAGTGACACAGGTGGTTGATTATTATGAGGATAGTTGATATTATTTCCTCCATTATTTTCAGGTATGGTTTCCATATAAGGGTTGTTATATTTGGGCGTGGAGTTATTAGCAGGAATAGCTCTGGTAGGAATTTCTTTAATTAAGTCTGCTAATTCAAATTTCACGTCTAACAGATGCTTTAATAATAGAGTTCCATTAACATTCTTGTTTTTTTGATCAGATATTAAAGCTACTTGAGCTTGTAGTTCAATCATCATTCTTTTCAAGTCCATTTGTTCCAGTTCTAATTTAACATTCTGGGCGTGTAAAGTGTTAATGACATTCTTATTAATTCTGTTAATTATATGTTCAGTATTAGCATGAAACATGTCTTCTAATCTGTTAATTTTATCCGCCAAATCATCATTAGAATACTTGGAATGTTCATCTTCAAGTTCTTCTAATTTTTTGGGCACATTAGGGATCTTTGGCTCAGAAGTTTTAGCGTGAAGATCAGATTCATTATGCGTAAAGACAGACTTAGGTGAGTTAAGAAATTTAGACAATTGATTTAAAATGAGAGAAGAGCTAGACATATAATTCTCTAAAGATTCAGGCGGAGGAGGAGCCTTATTTAAAAATTCTAAAACAGTTTTGTGGCGTGTTTTAGCATTTTTATCTAACAAAAGAATATTATTATGCGCAATTGTAAGAGAATTCTCTAGGAAAAAAAAACCTAATATAAGCTGTTGTAAAAGCTGGTTATGGCGCTGCTGATGTTGGCCAATTTCTTCCACTTCTGAGGATTGTTGTAATGACGGTTGTTCATAGAAAGACTGCTCATATTCTTTCCCTTGTTCTTGTTGGCTGTGTGAGGAAACAATACTCTCTTTTCCTCCCAAGGGTTCCATCCCTTCGTGTACTCCTCCACTTCCTTTTTGGAGATAAACTTCTGCAGTTCTTTCTGACTCTTCTGGGCTAGTCCTAAAAGATTCAGCATCATCTCTTGGGTGGCCTTGGATTTCTGGGCTTCCACAAATTTCTGATGGTTGGCCACGTGTATCTTGACCAATCTGGCTATTTTGTCCTCCTTGGACATACCTATCACCTGGATTTCCAGGTCCTCTTCCTCCGTCTGGGGTATCTGGGTACTGGCCAAGGAGGTGGAAGGGGTTGGTTCCACGTCCACGTCCATGGCTTGAGGATTGGGGTGACTGGGGGCTTTCTTCTTGAATGCCAAGTTCTGGGGCAACTTCTCTGGCTCTAGGTTGCCTAGTGGCCGGGGGTAAGGGGCCGTGGAGATCAGGCTTGTGAGCCCTGGTAGAATTCCTGACAGGACTATTTTCACGTGACATATTAGTGAAAAGGGCCACAAAATATTAAGTAGGTGTAATTAATAAACTTACTGGTTGGTGGAGCCGTAAGTGGAGTAATAGAATTGGCCACAGAGGTAGCTGGGGCCGTGGTAGAAGAGTTGGAAGAGCTGGGAGTAGTAGTGGAAGACACTAGAGGATATTCAGGAGTAAGAATAAGTATTTTTGGTGGTTTTAATAATTTTTATTAAGGATAAAAAAGAATTAAACTGACTATTGTAAAACTGCTGTTTATATTCCAAAGTTCTTTGAAGATCTGCACGCCTCTTGTTCTCTTGATTTCTTCTGTTGATGGCGTTGAGTTTGATGAGAAGTTCAGTGTCCTTTTGAGCACGTTGGTGAGAGTGAAAAAGAGCTAGTTGAAACTGCTCTGTAGGCGTAAGTTTTTCCCAATCAGAAAGTTGATAGTTAGCTATTTCTTCTTCTTTGCGCAATCTGAGGACTTTGAGATAATGTTTGATTAATTCAAAGTGGGCAATTTGGTCAAAAGGAGGATGAATAAATTTAGGAGTGGAAATGAGAGCTTTAGTGTGTTATTTCACTAAAAGAATGCGTAAAAAATAAAGCAGAAGGATATTTTTTAGTGGATTTATTTTATATTAAATGATTTTTAGTTGGTTTGGTAATTTTTTGCGTGAGTGAAAAGCAAAAGTAGAAAAAATAAGTACCAGGAGTCAATTACCACGAGTGAATATTGGTAATTTCCCGGCGAGACCCCCAATTGTCAGCCTCTGTGATGCCAAGGGCTAGTACCTTTTGGCTACACAAGGTGATAAGAGTGCGAAATAAGGGTAGAGTAGGATAATTTCACGTAGAAAAGTAGTAGGAAAAAAATAAAAAGAATGTAATTCTTTTTTATAGAGGGGCCTGCTGGTGCAGGGGTGTTTGTAGGTGCCCTCTAAATCAGAGATCTGCTAAGCAGGGTGGTATCCGATTAAGCAAACAATGGGTTTCTGCGTAACAGAAGGTGGTACCAAAGTGCTTTTCCAATTAAGGAACCAGAATGGGGACAGAAGGATGAAAGAAGTACTCACTATTGCTTCTTTCAAGCCAAAACGCCACGTAGGGGGGTGAAGTAGAGCTGCTGGGTAGATTGAAGTATTTCTGCGCAGGAGCTGGACACGTAGGTTGGTTGATTTAAAGAGAACACCACGGATAAAACAGGCAAAACAGGGCAGAGTAACTGAAATAAGGACAGGACACGGCGTAACTGATTGACTGTAATAATAATTGATGATGGGGAACAACTTTTGGCGTGGAAAGAGGGCTCTATATATACTAATTTAACTCATAGTGGAGGACCTTTCTGCCTGTGTGCGTGTAATGACTGGTTTTCAGCGCAATGTGGCCAATTTGGGAGATTGGCACTAACAAGGCTCATCCCAATGAAACTGCTGGTCATTAATTCTGCATCACAAGTACTTTCCATGACCTTAATAAATTATTTAGTCATTGTAACTAAGGTACATAGCAACACTGACATGTGAATGTATCTGAAATGGGCCACAAATGACGCAAATGGGCCACAAATGGCTAAGGCCAATCATTAAAGGCCACGCTGGCTATGTTACTCTTATGTATTCAAGGTTTTTATTAATAAAACCTTGTAAATAAACCACGTAGAATCTACTTTTACCCTAGTTACACTTGTACATATGTGGTAACTAGGGGATTAGCTATTTCCACGCATTTGGCCAATTTCCAATTGGATTATATAATCCACGCGCCGGGTTGGAGGTTTAAAACCCAATTAGGCCTAACTCCCAAACTATACACAACAACTCAGTTATAAGTCCATAATTGGTCATTTCACATATAGTATGCATATATAACAAGTACATACGTGTGTAATGTCCGTGTGACATATGTCTGTGGCCAATTCTTACGGGTAATTGGTTCCAGGTGAAGGAGTAGGAATTCAGGGGTACTTCCAGTGAGGGACCCTACATTAATTTGCATGAGGATTCAGAATATGACATAATATTCTAATTTATCCTCAAGGTTTAGAATTTATTTAGTATTTTTTGTAAGAAGTAGTTATTATTTTAATTTATTACTTATTTTTATGGTGCCAGGACTTTGCTAAGCTTATTGGATAAAAATAAGTAAACTGAGTTTTTTGTACATTATTAGTCATATAAATGGGTCTTAATATTGTAGTAACAATGTCTCTATTTATGTTACCTTTGTCAGGTTGGCTCTGTCATAGTAGCAAGCTGACAACAGGAATGTGTCAAGCTGAACAAACTATCCGTTCTTCACATCTCAACAAAAGACATGCGAGCAGACATTCTCACTAAACCTCTTCCACGGGTTCAACTTGAAACTCACCGCCTCACCTTTGGGATTGTCTGATATTCTTTTTGTCATTTTTTTTGATTCTCTTTGTTTCTATGATTTTTTTGTCTTGAACTGACAGGCTACGTGATGCCAGGGAGAGAACCTTCTAGCTACACGAGCTGCAAAAATAATAGATAAGGTTTGGAAAAGTATGGAAATAATATTTTTGATTGTTTTATATATTTTGGAGTCCTTTTGGGACATGGAAATAATAATAATAATAATAAAAATAGGACAAAATGTGTCCCAGAGGGGCCTGTAAGTGAGTACAGGGGTTTGTATGGTGCCCTCTATCGGGACCTGTTTTAACAGGGTGGTTTTGACAAGTAACTTGATCTTCTGGGGCCTGGTTCACAGGAATATGCCCAGGGAATTGAATAATATGGAAGAGAAATGGCCAAAATTGCACTTACAAGCAATTCTTTTGCAGAATTCCTTCCAAGGGTTAAGCAGCAGGACCAGAGGGGAGGTAATTGATGATTCTGGTGATGATGCTGACGGAGAAAAATGGCTAATAAGATTCTGGAATGGTTCAAAAGATTGGTCTTCAGGATAAAGCTGAGGGACAATGCATAGTGGTAATATTCCAAGGGTGATAAAAGCTGGGGAATCCATCATTGGGGCCACAGAGACCTTTAAATATTCATAATGGGTCTCTGGGGACAAAGTCAGAGAGCCTGGTAAGTGCAGGGAGAAGATCTAGTGATCATGTGATCTTCTAAGTTGATCAGTTTTGTAGATCTTCCCTGGGCCAGATCAGTAGAAGATCCGTGGGAGCAGCGGATCTTTGTTTAAGATCCTTTTTATATAACACTTCCTTGAAGCTAGTAGATCTTATGAGGTCATGATTATTTTTGTCTCTGGGGCCTCTTACAAGTGTGAAAGGTCTTGGGTTTGCACCTGTAACAGGTTTTGTGATTTATCTTAATAATTGTTAAGTTCTTTTGTTATATTGAGTAAGTCATATAAGGAGTTATAATATAGGGGTCACTTTGGTGAGTGAACCTAGGTTAATTTTTGTGTAGAATCCATTTCTGAACTCTGTTTGAAAATATTGTTATTGGTTTAGTAGTTATAAATTATTTTGTTATTTTTGTTACTATGTTATGCTTGTCTCTGCATAGTAGTAAGCTGACATTCCCTACCCCTAAAATGAGTCTTCCAGACTCAAAATGAAAGATATTAATTCCTTTTGCTAGCTCTATAGTTTCTCATGTGAATGGTTTCATTGGGGATGTTGCTTTCAGGTAGCCATTCATCTTTGTCTGCTGATTGATTTTTCCATCTAACCAGGTATAGTCTAGTATCTTTTCCATGAATCCTTTCTTTCTTTTCTTTCAGGATTTTATGCACTTTAAATTTTTCTTTCTCAGGTGTCTCTATCAGTGGCAATGGTTGTCTCTCCACTACTTCTTCTGGTCTACTTTCATATGGTTTGACTAAGCTGACTGGGAATACTGGGTGTTTTCTGGAAAGTTCTTCACTGAGGATAACTTCTACCGCATTTTTCCCATGAAGTTTGATGATGGTGAAGGGTCCAACAAAGGAAGGTTCAAGTTTCTTGTTACCCCCAAGGTTATTGAAATTCACGGTGGATAATAGGACTTTGTCACCTATTTTAAACTCAGGTTCTCTATGTCTTGTCACCTATTTTAAACTCAGGTTCTCTATGTCCTTTGTCCCATCTCTGCTTGTTATACTCAACTGCTTCTTGAACACATCTGTTAGCATGGGCGTGTGTTAAGTCAGGCATATTTTTTGAAGTCCAGTGCTGTAGGGTGGACATTAGGTAGCTTGTTGTTGATGTTGTCTTTAGGAAGTCTGGGAACCCATCCTCTTCCAAGAATATATGGGGCCTCCTTAGTAGTGGAATGTTTGCTACTGTTATAGGCTATTTCTAAAGCTGGCAATAGAATGACCCAGTCATGGGTGTAACCATCTTTGTTCATGAATTCTAAACCAAAGGAGAAAAATCTTCTCATCATTTCCTCAAGTGTTTGGATCATTCTTTCTGCTAATCCATCTGTCTGAGGATGATAAGCGGTGGAAAAGGCAAGTTTTGTGCCTAGCATGTCATGGAGATTCCTCCAGAATTCAGAGGTAAATTTAGGGTCACGGTCACTGATGATTATCTTAGGTATGCCTACTTCTGCCATTATTCTGTTCCAGAAGATAATAGCTACTTCCATAGCTTTGTCATCTTTATGGTTGGGGATGAATCAAGCTCTTTTGGAGAATCTGTCCACTACCACTAGGACTGAGTTATAAGGGTAAGAACCTCCTGGAGGTAGGCCAGTAACAAAGTCCATATTGATGATTTCCCATCTGGTTGTGGGTTCTTGAATAGCTTGGAGCAGGCCATATCCTTTACCTGTTTGTTTGTTAGATTTCTGGAAAGTATCACAGGATGAGATATATTCATGAACTTGAGTCTTCCATCCAACCCACCATGCTGTCTGCTCAACTCTTTCAACTGTTCTTTCTTCTGCGAGGTGGCCAGCTGAAACCATATCATGACACTCGTGTAACACATTCTTGATCTGGTGTTCATCTGTTAGGACAAGGATGCTATAGTGTCTATTCCTGAAGTAAAGTAGTCCATCTAGAAGGGTGAATTGTCCATTTTTGTAGTGTTTGGACAAGGTATCTGGCAGACTTGCAACTAGCTCAGGGGGGCTATTATCATTGTTGAGGATGGTGATAAGCTTGAGCAATTCACAGTTGTTGTTATAGCTTTGTTTGACCATCTCATAGAATGCTTCATCTAGGTCACACACATGTATGCCTAATATAGGGAATATATAATCATCCTCTGGGTCATAGGGAGGATTAGCTGGAGTATTGGGGAGAGCCCATCTACTCAGGCCATCTGCATTTTTGTGTTTGGTTCCTTCCTTATGGATAATAGTCATTTGTCCTCTATACTGTTGGATAGCTATCTGCCATCTAAGCATATTTCTGTTGGGACTCTTCATGTTAACTAGAGTCTTGACTGCTGTACAATCTGTAATCACCACAAAGGTAGAGCCTTCAAGATAATAGTGTAATTTCTCAAGTGCCCATACCAAAGCTAGACATTCCATTTGGCTGGCACCATATCTCTGTTCAGATTTCTTTATTTGTCTAGATATAAATACTATAGGCTTCTTAGTTTTTATATCATCTATGAGAAATTCTTGGTTTAAGGCAGCTCCTAGCCCATCTAGACAGGCATCTATTTACAGGATAAAGGGTAGGCTGTAATCAGGTTGAGCAAGGACTGGGGCTGTTGTAAGTAACTTCTTGAGTTCCTCAAAGTTTGTGACCCTGTCATAAGTCATTTCAATTATGGTATCATTGTTACAAAGCTCATAAAGATTCTTACTAAAGTTGGCAAATTTAGGAATATGTGATCTTTAATAACTACAAAATCCTAAGAAAGACATGATCTCTTTCCTATTCTGAGGCATATCCTTTTTAAGCACGGCTGCTACTTTGTTTTGGTCTACTGCCAAAGTTAATCCTGAAACTATGTGGCCAAGGGCTTTAAGTTTTCCATATCCAAATTTACACTTCTTCATAGACATTTTCAATCCTGCTTTGGCAGCTTTATCTAGTACTAGAGCTATTTTCTCTTTATGGGTTTCCCAATCATCTGAATAGATGATGATGTCATCTATGTATATCATCATCCATTTTTGTCTGATGTAAGAGCCAAAGATGGAGTCCATCATTCTTTGGAAGTGAAAAGGGGCATTCTTGATTCCAAAAGGCATTCTGAGATACTCATAAATTCTCAGGTGACAAATGATCCTTAAGAATTGTCTACTGTCTGGGTCTATCAGAATTTGATGAAAAACCTTGAGTACATCCATAGTAGTGATATACTTGGCTTTGGACAGGTTGTGTAATGAATGATCTATCCTGGGGATAGGATAGTAGTCAGGTTTGGTATAGTTATTAAGAGCTCTAATATCTCCTACCATTCTTGACTTCTCATTATGCCATGCTATCATAACTGGTGTGGTGATTTCAAATTGTTCATTGTGACCTACTTTGCGGATGACATTTAATTCTAAGAGCTCCTTGATGTGGGTCTCTAAGGCTTCTCTTGATTTGGGGCTAGAGGGATAAGGGGGCCTTTGAAGGAGTGGAGGATAGGGACTCTGGACTGTTAGTTCTAATTTCATATCATGTCCTTTGATATCACCTATTGGTTCATCTGAGGTACAGAAAGCTTCTTTGTACTCACAGCATATTTGCAATACTTCTGGTTTCTGTCTGTCTGACAAGATTTCACTGACTGCTGCTTGTTTAAAGTATTCTTCTTTAAAGGTTAACAATTCTTTCCTTTTCTGTTCAGAGGTATACCCCTGGTCTTCAATGGTGAAGTTGATGTTACATATACGAAATTTCTTTTTCCAGTCACCTCCAATGGTGTAACATCTTTCTTTACTTTGGAATATATCAATACCATACATGCAAAAGGTGTCATTCCCAAGGATTAAGTAGTTACAAATGGAATCTCCAAAAAAAACAAATTCCACTTGAAGTCTAATGGACCCTTTAATGTGGGGGAATACTAGTGGCATGGTGATGATACCAATAGGTTTCATAGTTGCGCTGCAGCTAATGAATTTAGCTTTGGGTACTGGGAGGAGATGATGCTTCCAATCCGGGTAGTATTCATCTAGGAAAGTACTACTTGTGCAAGAACAGAATGCTCCTATATCCAGGAGGACTTTGACTTCTTTTTCCTTAAAATAAGACAAATGTATAACTGGTCCTTCCTAAGGTGTAATTCATTCCTTGTGCTGGTTTATTGGTCATAAGCTTTGCGTCAGAGATATGTCCTACCTCCATGGTGTTATCCCACCTTAAAGGTAAGTTGGATTCTCCTTGGATAGAATTTATTTCTATCTCATTGCCTATATCAGCTTGTATAACCATGATACCATTTGTTTGAATTACTTCAAATTGGGAGCCAGTGTCTTCTTCATCATCTGATTCAGCTTGGTTGATGCTGGACTGGTCTTCTGATTCAGCTGTTATATTGTTAATACTAGAGTCCAAGGCGGCTTTGCCGCTGCAGGGTTTGAATGATGGTTGCTCTTTCATTTTGACCTCCACATATAAATGATCATTTGGAACACCAGCTGAGATTGCCATATCTTACCAGAACCATTTTGTTGTTAATTCACTCAAAAGCCTAACTCATTGGACCCCAATAATGGCAAAATTGGGTATTCAGGGGGCTTTTTGTTGCAAACACAAGAAACCCTCACCCTTCCTGCATAAAGTTTCACAAGTATAGAAATACCTTTAATATGATTTATCATGTCAAATGTTCACATACCTGATAGTGTTGAGTTTGTGAATTTTTGGCCAAAAAAAGGGCCAAGCAGCCTGAGGTCAAAGCTCAAGAAAGAAGCAGAGTGAGAGGATCTAAGGCTCTTGGCAGAGAGGATCTAGGGCTCTCTGGATTGGTTTTTCAAAGAACAGATATGGAATTGCTAGAGGAGGGGCTCAGTTTTTATCTATCTACAACCAATGACTAAAATGTGGGACATCAGGAGACAAAAATTCATATTCAATCTGCAAGGGAGAAAGAGGAAAGGAACGGGAAACGTGAATTTTCAACAGATAGTATCATACAAAGTTATCCTCATTTTTTTGAGCAGAGTTTTCCAACCAGTCCAAACTTCATGAAACACCAATATCACATGAATGTACTTCATGTGCTTGACTATTTTTGCAACTTCATTTTTGGTTTTCTTGTCACTTTATTTTCAAATTTGCAAGTACACATCAATCAGTGTCAAAAGTTACCATCATCAGGCAGCATCAGGCCAACTCTGAGCCTTGAAGTTGGGTGACCCTGCGGCACCACAGAATGTTAATAATTTCATTTTGGGCTGGTACCAGATTGGTCAGCAGATACACATGCTTGGTAAGCTGGTACCAGCTTAGTGAGCAGTTGTACTTGCCTACGGGGCTGGTACCAACTTGTTGAGCAGGTATAATATGTTTGCTGGGCTGGTGCCAGCTTTTTGGGCAGGTATAACATGTTTGTGGGGCTGGTACCAGGTTAATGAGCAGGAAGAATTGCTTGCTGGGCTGGCACCAGCTTGGTGAGGACTCACTGGGCTGGCATCAGCTTGGTGAGCACTCACTGGGCTGGAACCAGCTCAGTGTGCACTCACTGGGCTGGCACCAGCTTGGTGAGCACTCACTGGGCTGGCTCCAGCTTGGTGAGCACTCACTGGGCTGGCTCCAGCTTGGTGAGCACTCAGTGGGCTGAAGACAGCTTGGTGAGCACTCACTGGGCTGGCTCCAGCTTGGTGAGCACTCACTGGGCTGGCACCAGCTTGGTGAGCAGGTATACCTGCTCGCTGGGCTGGCTCCAGCTTGGTGAGCAGGTATACCTGCTGGGCTGGCACCAGCTCAATGAGCAGGTATACCTGCTCGCTGGGCTGGCACCAGCTCAATGAGCAGGTATACCTGCTCGCTGGGCTGGCACCAGCTTGATGAGCAGGTATACCTGCTTGCTGGGATGGCACCAGCTCGGTGAGCAGGTATACCTGCTCGCTGGGCTGGCACCAGCTCGGTGAGCAGGTATACCTGCTAGCTGGGCTGGCACCAGCTTGGTGAGCAGGTATACCTGCTGCTGGGCTGGCCAGCTGGTGAGCAGGTATACCTGCTCGCTGGGCTGGCACCAGCTCGGTGAGCAGGTATACCTGCTCGCTGGGCTGGCACCAGCTCGGTGAGCAGGTATACCTGCTGGGCTGGCACCAGCTCAGTGAGCAGGTATACCTTCTCGCTGGGCTGGCACCAGCTCAGTGAGCAGGTATACCTGCTTGCTGGGCTGGCACCAGCTCGGTGAGCAGGAACACCTGCTGGCTGGGCGGGCGCCAGCTCGGTGAGCAGGTATACCTGCTTGCTGGGCTGGCGCCAGCTTGGTGAGCAGTGTCAAGATTCAACCCAGGGTCCTAGCAACAATGTTGAATGTAAGTTGGTTCATAACCATGTTGGTTGAACCCTGATGATACCAGCCAAGGCTGACGCAACCTTCTACCTGCTCTGTCAGATTACGGATCCTTTGGTCGAGAAACCTTTGATGAGGCTTGTAAGTTGCCAGGGTCTTTCCCAATCCCAGCTTTCATGTCTACCAGTCCGTCAGACTGATGTTTCTATTATACCTGCCCTTCTTCCATCCTTTTAGATGACGAACTGGTTGCAGACGCCTTGACCCAGGCTGGTTCAAGCCACGATACCGCCAGTCAGTCTGCCTAAGGGCAGCTGACCCTGCAGCGACGATACGGCAACCGCCAAGTAAGTCGCAAAAGGCTACTAGCCATTCTTGAGTATAAAAGATGCTCTACCTTTGCTCACTCTGTTTTCCCTCGTGCACCTTCATCGATCAGATACTACCCTATCATCGCACCACTGCTTCATATCCACTCTATCATCAACTCTTCCTTCAACTATCCCCAAGCAGCCCTACAGAACCAAATAAACCCGTTCCAAACCTCTCATATTCCTTATCACACAACGATCAGTCAAAGACCTTGTACCGACTTTTCTTCTTCTCATCCAGCTCTATTTTTCCCTGTCTTGCTCATTGAGCCTTTTCCTTCTTCTCATAAAAACACCTCGTGTTACAATCTTCATACTTGTTCACCATCCCAACCTATCCTCATACTTCCTTTCTCATACTCCTGTTACATATTCTCTTTTCTCAAAACGTGTCTACGCCACTCGTCCTTGTCACTCGTGTCTCTGCTCTTAGGTAAGAGCACACTTTGTTACCCTTCTCTTCTACTCTGTCGTACAGACACTTATGCAATTATCCTATTAGTTCTTTGAATTCTAACATCTACCACCAAACAGGTGATGTATTCATTGCAGAAGCGATTAACCAAACTGGTTTGAGCCTATCTCCCACTTTGCCCTGAGCCACACTTGTGCCTGGGCCCTGGTGATGCAACACGGCACAACATTAGTAAGCATAACCCTTTATGATTCTCATAAAGAGAGGATGCTCATTGTTCTTTTCTCTTCTCCTCACGCGCAATCTTCAGCTCACTCCCATAACAGCTTCAGCTTACTTTACCTCCCGCGTCAAACTCACACTTCTTGTCCAATACCTACAAACCATCCCCTCAGCTTAGTTGACGCCCTTGTCCCAACTCAGCAGTTATTCTTCCTTCATCTCTCGTCCTCTAGAAACAATACATCTTGTTCATAAAATCCTACCTCTTGTTGATACTTACGATCCCCTTTTTTCATTCATACTTCTCTATCCCTTACTCTCTACCCTACACTTCTTCTTTTCTCACTTTAAGCCTTTGTGCTCCCTGGTTTGCCTCGTGCTCTCTGCTTTCAGGTTTGCTAATCTCCATGACTGGACATGTTTTCTTTCTTTGTATTTCATTTCCTGTTATGTCTCATACATGCGTCCTAACGTAAATGAATCTTTCAGATCTTTGAATTCCTTTAGATTTACAGTCTCATAACTTCAAACAAACCAACCCTCGCAAAAGATCACAAAAGCAGAGAAGACGCGATGTCAACAACCGCTGTTACTATTAGCAAGGACAACTTGAAATTCCTTCCTATCCTCTGTGGCAGCCTCAACTATCCCATCTGGGCCAACCAAATGCAGGCATTCCTCACCCACAAGAAACTATGGGAAACGCTCATGCAGAACCCTGGTCCTGCTCCCAATGCCCGAACGCGCGAATCCCTTTCTGAAGTTGCGCACATCCTCACCCAGAAGATAGACGACCAAATTTACAACGGCATTGTTCACCCAGAGCGCATGACCAACGGCTATGAAATCTGGATCAAAATCAAATGAGTCTACGGGACTAGCACGGCTCACAACGTCATGAGGGCTTTGTCTTGATGGCAATCCTTGCGCTTTGATGGTAATCTTGGCACTTTCATCGAGCAAATTGAGTCCTGTCTTGCTCAATTCAACGTCATAGGCCACGTCCAAGGTGATCCTGCTATCTGTGGAACCATCATTGCCAAGCTCTTGGCCAAACGTAGTGGACTCACCAATTCACTTCTCATGAACGACACCCTTATGGCTAGCTCTGAGCTTCTCCTCAAAAAACTAAAGGATCTCTCAAATCAAAATGACTCCTTTCACAAGGATAATCACGCTGAACGCTCAGCTACTTCATTGAACAACAATGCTTGCTCTTGCCCGGCCACCTGCAGAAATGGTGTCCACAATCCTGCTTCCACACACCCGGAATCAAAGTGCTGGTCAGCACATCCTGAGTTGCGACTGGTTTGAGACACGGGGCCTAGCCAAAGACCAAACAGCAACCTTACAACTAGGATCTTGGCCCCTCAATCCAAATATGAGAAGCCAGCATTTGCCAACTGCACCGTGGCCACAATGCTCTCAACCCTTTCTCTTGACCTCCTACCAGTCCTTGACTCTGGAGCTTCCCATCATATGCTCAACAATCTGGAATTTTTCACATCCCTAGAAGACTGTCAAATTCCCATCAGCACGGGAAAGGGGTCCAATGACTTGTTGGCTGAAAAAATGGGACTTGCCTCCATCATCCAAGATTCAGGCAAAGTGGTACGGCTCGAGAACGCTCTCTACGTTCCCGGATTGTCTCGCAATCTCATTTCCCTTGGTCGGCTCATGAAGGAATCCGTCTAAATTGAGAAAACCAATGGCACTCACCTAGTTCACATTGATGACTCCATCAAATTCACATGCAACATGGTTCATGGAGTCCTTGAAATAGTCACGCCAATCGGTCCAGTTCCTATTGCTTTGGCTGTCATCTCTATGACCACGCATTCTGCTCCAACAAACCTTTTCCTCACGTGGCACAATTGTTTGGGACACGCTGGGATGGCCCGTATCAAGATAGCAGTAACGGATGAGAAGTTTCACGTCACTGACACGTGTGAAGCGTGCATGAAGGGGAAGCTCACTTGTCTCCCCTTCCAAGGGCACTTTGACAGAACGTTTGCTCCGCTACACACGGTTCACGGCGGCATTGTTGGGCCCATCACACCTTCCATCAATGCAGGTTGTTTTTATTTCCTCACGCTCGTTGACCAACACACCGGTTTCATCTCGGTCATGCTCCTCAAGCAAAAATCTCAGGCCGCCAATGCTTTCTTTGACTTCAAAACTTTCTTTGAGAAGCAAACAGGTCACGTCATTCAAAGACTCATCACCAATGGCGGGGAAGAGTTCGTCAACAAGAATCTATCCGACTTCCTTGCTTCCTCCGGTATTCAACACAACATTTCCCCACCCTCCACACCTCAGCACAACGGTGTGGCTGAACGAGCCAATCGGACCATCATCAATATGGCTTGATGTATGCTCGTTCAGTCCAATCTGGCAAAAGAATGGTGGGGAGAAGCTGTCAAGACAGCAATGGCTACTACCAACTGTCTACCTTCCCTTGGACGCGGTAAAGTCTCTCCAATCCAGCAGATGTTTGGTAAAAGGCCCAACCTCTCATTTTTGCGCCCTTTTGGCTGCAAAACCTGGATGCTCAAACCCAAACATCTCCGAGGTTCCAAATTTGACTCTGTCGCTTGGGACGGGGTAGTCATCGGCTACAGTAACAACTATTCGGCTTACCAAGTATCTGCCTGTCAGACAAGCAAGTGATTGAGACTCGACATGCCTACTTTGACAAGTCATCATTCCCATCTCTTGCCGCCTTGCTCCCCAGTGTAGATCTTTTCCCTCACTCTTCCCTTCCGGATTCTAATAGCGTTGCTGCTTTCCCGTTTCAAGAGGAAGATTTGACCTTGTTTCAGGATGAAGACACCAATGTAGCAATGCAGGATCAGGTTCAAGAGGATCCCGCTGACAATCAAGAAAACGCATCACAACAAGAAGGCAATGACATCAACGACGCCCCAGTAGACAAGCAAACCGGAAACTCTCTTCCCAAAGTCCGCCGTCGACTCATCCTACATCCCCCTTGTCATCCCACTCTCGTCAACAGCTCCATCAACACTGGGAACATCTTGCGATACCCCAGACGTCAACCTGTGTCCCTCTTGACTCACGACATCAAGCCCAAAAATCACTTCTAAGCCATCAATGGACCCAACAAGGATGATTGGATCAAAGCCAAGCAGTGTGAAATCAATAACATGATCTCTCACAATGTGTGGACTGAAGTTCCTTCTCAACCCAACATCAAGACCATCCCTTCGACCTGGGCATACAAGAAAAAACTTGGCGCCAGCAACGAGGTGACGGAATTCAAGGCACGCATCTGTGCCCAGGGATTCTGTCAAACGCATGGTCTCAACTTTGATCTGAAGTATGTGCCTACAGGGAAACCTTCTTCCCTCCGCCTCTTATTGTCACATGCTGTTACCCACTCATTGTCAATTCACCAGCTCAATGTAAAATCCGCCTTCCTCACCTGCGACTTAGTTGAGGACGTGTTTCTTACTCTGCCCCCCGGTTACAGAACTAACTGCAGTATTTTCCTCAAACTCAACAAGGCAATCTATGGCCTAAAGCAAGCCTCTCTTGCCTGGTATAATTGTCTCAGTACTTTTCTTCCCAGTATTGGTTTTTCCATCTTGGTGGCTGACCCATGTGTCTTCTTTTGTCATAATGAGTCTGCCACTTGAATCTTCTCTCACGTTGACGATCTCATCATCTTCGGCAAAGATCCGGAATCCTTTGTCAAGCAAATGTCTTCTGAGTTCAAAATCAAGTATATGGGGGAAGCATCCTTCTTATGAGGGATGAAACTCAATTGCCTCAATGACGGCTTGCATCTCCATCAATCCCAATATGTGGAAAGAAAGCTAGAAGAATTCAACATGGCCCAATATCCACCATCAACTTGTCCTCTAGACCCAAAGTCTTGCCTTCAAGAAGCTTCTCATGCTGAAATCAATTGATTTTGCGCTCTCAACATCAATTACCGTGCGCTGATTGGTTCGTTAAACTATCTCAGCATACTCACCCGCCCTGACATCTTGTATGTAGTGAGCAAGCTGTCTTTATTTCTTGAAAGACCCGGCATCACACACTACACTGCAGTGAGGCTATTCAGGTTTTTTGCTACTTGAACAAAACCAAGGACGTCGGCCTTTTCTTCAAAACCAGTCTCTTGTTGCCCCTCAGTATCTCAGTTGATGCCAACTGGGGGAGCTGTCTGGATACTTGAAGGTCTCACACCGGGTATCTCACGCTCATCAATGGACACGTTATCTCGTGGAAGTCCAGCAAGCAGTGCACAGTTTCCCTTTCCTCAACGGAAGCTGAGTACAAAGCACTCTCCGATGCCGTTAAAGAGGCTTCTTGGATCATCAACTTATCTCAAGAGGTTTTTACCGACAACTTGATCATCACTGCCCTCATCCACATTGAAAACCGTGGCGCCATTGACCTTGCTCGGAGCCAAGTCAGCCAAAATGGGTTCAGAACCAAGCACATGGACCTTTGGCTTCATTTTAACCGAGAGCTCCTCACTCGCAAAACGATCACCCTTAGCTATATCCCCTCGCAAGAGAATCTAGCTGACTTCCTCACCAAGCCAGTGGGAAGAAGCTGCATCACCCGCTCGCTTCAGACTTTTACCACCAACACTTCAATCATTGTTGCTTCTCACCTCTTGGTTCCAAGCATGGGTGGCTGTCAAGATTCAACCCAGGGTCCTAGCAACAACGTTGAATGTAAGTTGGTTCATAACCATGTTGGTTGAACCCTGATGATACCAGCCAAGGCTGACGCAACCTTCTACCTGCTCTACCACTAAAAAGGTGATGTATTCATTGCAGAAGCAATTAACCAAACTGGTTCGAGCCTATCTACCATCTTGCCCTGAGCCACGCTTGTGCCTGGGCCCCAGTGATGCAACACAACCCAACGATAGTAAGCATACCCCTTTATGATTCTCATAAAGAGAGGATGCTCATTGTTCTTTTCTCTTCTCCTCACGCACAATCTTCAGCTCACTCCCATAACAGCTTCAGCTTACTTTACCTCCTGCGTCAAACTCACACTTCTTGTCCAATACCTTCTAAACCATCCACTCAGCTTAGTCGACGCCCTTGTCCCAACTCAGCAGTTATTCTTCCTTCATCTCTTGTCCTCTAGAAAAAATACATCTTGTTCATAAAATCCTACCTCTTGTTGATCCTTACAATCCCCTTTTTTCATTCATACTTCTCTATCCCTTACTCTCTACCCTACACTTCTTTTTGTCTCACTTTAAGCCTTTGTGCTCCCTGGTTTGCCTTGTGCTCTCTGCTTTCAGGCTAGCTACTCTCCATGACTGGACATGTTTTCTTTCTTTGTATTTCATTTCCTGTTCTGTCTCATACATGCGTCCTAACGTAAATGAATCTTTCAGATCTTTGGATCCCTTTAAGCAGGTATACCTGCTCGCTGGGCTGGCGCCAGCTCAATGAGCAGGTATACCTGCTTGCTAGGCTGGCGCCAGCTCGGTGAGCAGTTATACCTGCTCGCTGGGCTGGTGCCAGCTTGGTGAGCAGGTATACCTGCTCGCTGGGCTGGCGCCAGCTCGGTGAGCAGGTATACCTGCTTGCTGGGCTGGCGCCAGCTTGGTGAGCAGGTATACCTGCTTGCTGGGCTGGCGCCAGCTCGGTGAGCAGGTGTACCTGCTTGCTGGGCTGGCACCAGCTCGGTGAGCAGGTGTACCTGCTTGCTGGGCTGGCACCAGCTCGGTGAGCAGGTGTACCTGCTCGCTGGGCTGGCACCAGCTCGGTGAGCAGGTGTACCTGCTTGCTGGGCTGGCACCAGCTCGGTGAGCAGGTGTACCTGCTCGCTGGGCTGGCACCAGCTCGGTGAGCAGGTGTACCTGCTCGCTGGGCTGGCACTAGCTCGGTGAGCAGGTGTACCTGCTCGCTGGGCTGGCACCAGCTTGGTGAGCAGGTATAACTGCTTGCTGGGCTGGCAACAGCTCGATGAGTAGGTCTACCTGCTTGCTGGGATGGCACCAGCTCGGTGAGCAGGTATACCTGCTTGCTGGGCTGGCACCAGCTCAGTGAGCAGGTATACCTGCTTGCTGGGCTGGCACCAGCTCGGTGAGCAGGTATACCTACTTGCTGGGCTGGCACCAGCTTGGTGAGCAGGTATACCTGCTTGCTGGGCTGGCACCAGCTCAGTGAGCAGGTAATATACCAGCTCTCTGGGCTGAAACCAGCTCGGTGAGCAGGTATACCTGCTTGCTGGGCTGGCTTCAGCTTGGTGAGCAGGTATACCTGCTCGCTAGGCTGGCACCAGCTCGGTGAGCAGGTATACCTGCTCGCTGGGCTGGCGCCAGCTCGGTGAGCAGGTATACCTGCTCGCTGGGCTGGCGCCAGCTCGGTGAGCAGGTATACCTGCTCGCTGGGCTGGCGCCAGCTCGGTGAGCAGGTATACCTGCTTGCTGGGCTGGCACCAGCTTGGTGAGCAGGTATACCTGCTTGCTGGGCTGGCACCAGCTCAGTGAGCAGGTATACCTGCTTGCTGGGCTGGCACCAGCCCGGTGAGCAGGTATACCTGCTTGCTGGGCTGGCACCAGCTTGGTGAGCAGGTATAACTGCTCGCTGGGATGGCACCAGCTCGGTGAGCAGTTATACCTGCTCGCTGGGCTGGCACCAGCTCGGTGAGCAGTTATACCTGCCTGCTGGGCTTGCACCAGCTCGGTGAGCAGTTATACCTGCTCGCTGGGCTGGCACCAGCTCGGTGAGCAGGTATACCTGCTCGCTGGGCTGGCACCAGCTCCGTGGGCAGGTATACCTGCTCGCTGGGCTGGCACCAGCTCGGTGAGCAGGTATACCTGCTCGCTGGGTTGAGGTAGCCACCAACCAGTTACCGAGGTTGACGTGCTGGGGAGAAGGAGAAGGAACAGCAAGATCAATGACCACCATTGACATGATGATCACAAAAGTAGTAATGGTGAAAAGTAGTGTGGAGGGCATTGTGAGGAACGGGAAATTAATGGAAATGTACAATAAAAATGAGACACACCAAAATGCCCTGAGATCAGACAGAGAGCAACACCATTGCAGGTTGACAACAAGTAGACAAGCAAGAGTCATGGGGATGGAAGTAGTTCAGGGTGCAGAGACAGTGGATTGGTCCGGTGGAAGACAGAGGCCAAGGTTATGAAAAAAGGTTGGCTGTCTGCAATACACGGGCGCCGCAGAGGCAATGAACATCATTGATAGGAAATAAATTTATGTATTGTTACAACTCAGCTCAAGTGATGATAGACAGATCACACTGAGCGGCAGGCTACGGCAGGGTCAGCAGTGGTTGTTGAAACTGTTGATGAGTACCAAGACAACTGGCTGGAACAGTTCAAGCTGGCAGTTATTACTGGAAGGGGAAGCCTGTTGCCGCTGCAACTGCATCAAGCCAGCCTGTGAGGGAATAATTTGATTATAAATAGCAGCAACCTGATAATGACAGAACCCATGGGTGCACTTTGCACCCTTCCCTGGGTGCCCCTACTTCGAGTTTGATTAGGCTGCATCTTTGTATGATACCCATCAACCGGCCCTTTTTAGCTTGTGCTGTGACACAAGCAGGAGGGTCTACCCGTGGCACTTCTGTGTTTGGGGGTTACATCTTTTCAATTTTTTAAAAAAATCAAGGGGCCATAGGCCAAAACCACAAACTTTTGTGCCAGCAAAGTGTGAACTTAATAAAATTGGATTCCTCTTAGGATGGGGGAACTCATATTTCCTATGTCCTTTCTTTTTACAGTTGTGGAACTCAAGGACTGGTGTTTTCTTAATATATTCTTCCTTTTTGTCTTTAACAGCTTCTTCTTGGGGAGAATCCTGGGGTCCTTTTTCCCCTGAACCTTCTGTTCATACCTGTCATTTCTACCACTTCATCTATTGTGGCCACTAGGCAGGACAGGTCTGTATTCAACTCCATCCTACATCTGACTCCATGCTCAAGTTGTCCTCTGCATTTATCAAGGATCTTCTCATTGATGTCTTCTTGTGTAAGATTGGTGTATATACACTCAAGTCTTTTCTTTTGAGTAAGACACCAGTCATGAGCATTATGTTTGGTGGGGTCAAAGAGATCTGTTTCAAAAGCTTTCCTGATTCTTTTACTCCAAATCCTGGTGCCAAATTGGGCATGGATAAGTTTCTTCCATGTCTTCCAATCCTGTAATCCAATGGCAGCTTGTTTGGTGATAAACCAATTTAAAGCTACTCCTTCAAACAGTCTGGGTAATCTGACCAGTAAAATTTCATCTGTTGTTTGAAAAGATGTAATAATATGGTCAATGTAATTGATAAAGGTAATGTGGTCATATTCTCCTGCGCCTGAGAATTTTGGCCATTCTTTAACAGGTGGAAGCAACTTGTTGATGTCTTTAGAATCAGCTTTAGGGTGAACTGGGGTATTATTATTAGGATTTCTATCCTCTCCATTTGAGGATGAGTCTCCTGGAGGGGGAGGTGGGGGAGGTAAGGGAGGTGTTCCCCCTGTGGTGTTGTTATATTTTTTCTGGGTAGCTTGGTTAATTTGTTGTGTCAGAGATACTTTGACATCTCTAATATCATTTTTCATCATTTTCATTTTGGATGAAAACATGTGGAATAATTGTTGCATTTGTTGAATGATGACAGAATTTTGTTCTTGTAGCAAATTGTCAGTTTTTACAAATTCTTTCTGTGTCTTAACTTGTGCCTCAACAATGATATCTTGTTGAATTATGGCAGTCATTTGGTCTATGTTGTTATTGACATTTTCTTCTAGGTCTCTAAATTTGTCATTGATATGTTTGTCCATTGTCAGCCTGCAAGTAAATCAAATGTACCTTTTATTAAGTTAGCATTTTGTTTACTACAAAGACTGCATTATTTATTTCTTATTTCTTTGCTTACATATTCACCCTCAGTATTGTCATGAGATATGCTTATAGTAGATCTAGTCATTCCTGTCTTATTATAGGCTGTACTCTGTTATTTCTTTGCTCCCTAGAAATCCAAGATAAGACGGCATTTTACCCAAAATTATTCCTTATCATTCCAAGAAGAAATCCACTTATCACTCTCTTGGAATAGTCCTTCCTCAACATATCCTCAAATCACTGTTCCGGAAGCCGGCTTTGGACTTCTCACATCATCACCCTTCCCGATTCAAGACCTCAAGACCTGGGTTATCATCTTGAGCTTGCTCAAAGGTTGACATCCGTATTCTGTAATTTGTTATTGATGTTATGTTCTAATTCTGTTAAGTTATGTTGTTCATGTTGTTTCTCTAGATCTGTGATTTTGCTATTAAGAGTACTTATTTTATTGTTGTTCATGAGGCTCAAGTCATTTGTTTTTGTTAGGGTACTCAGGATTTTCTCACGTGTTTCTCTCTCATGTGTTATGTCATTCTTAAGGTAAAGTTGATCATATAGCACATTTATGCCATCCATGGTGTTTTTCATTTGTGTATCAAGTTTCTTTATAATTGTAGTTACATGAGTTTCATTGTTACTTCTAAGTACATCCATTTTTCTGATAATGCTAGTTACTTGGCTTCTGTGGTTACTATCTAGAACATTTAGAATTGAGTAAATAGAGGATAGATGATTGAGAAGGACTGTTGGGAAGTTGTTACCTAATTGCGCCCCTTGGCGTGCTTGTACATGGCGCGGACTGCCATTGCTATGTCGGCTACTTCCGCTGTGGTGTGCTATTTAGGTTTCAAGTATCAAATATGACACAAGGATCAATAATCCCACCATAGATGTCACAGATCTAGACATGTCACTACATATTTCCACTCTCACTGGTACTTAAACCATAGTCACTCACTCAAACCTCCGGGCTAGTCCCACTTGATACATAGTTACGTATGCATAGTCTTTATACATTGTTTTATAAGTACATAGCACAGGGACAATCACATATTCATATCTTAGTCCATAGGTTTAGTCCATAGTCTTACATAATCAACTCTGACCAATCATCACGTACGGTTCAGCCATCAAGTTCCAACCAATCAACACATAGGACTCAGAAATAGAAGTCTGGCCAATCAGGACGCACGGTTCAGCCAGAAGTCTCAGGAAGAATTAGCTCATCAAGTTCTGACCAATCAGAGCTCACGGTTCAGACAGGAAAACTCAAGAAGAATTCATTCATCAAGTTCTGACCAATAAGGACGCATGGCTCAGCTCTGACCAATCATCACGTAGGATTAAAACATCAGGTTCTGACCAATCAGAAGACATGGTTTAGATCCTCACTAGCAGAATGCCTTAAAGGATTTTCACACCAGCAAAAATACCTCACTATTCAATAAAAAAGGAGGGCCTCTTGCCCCTCATCAGAATCATCCAGCCACGGATACCCACCTCATCAGGGGATCACCTACACACACCCAACTATCAAGCACTCACATTCACAACCACTCAAGCACATCCATCACACAACAAAGAAAAAAAGATCAAGGAGTTAAAACACTTACATCTGTTATCAAGATAGTAAGTGTGATCTAAATCGGGGAAGCCTGAGAAGCTTTCATACCTTAAGGGTGTTATATCTTAAAGGCTAAGAGAGTGGGCATAAAAAGTCCTGAATAGTCCGCTTTTCATTAGTTTCACTTATAAGTCATTCACATAAAACATAAATAACATAAATCTATTCACTTACTCTTTTCACAAGGTTCTATCAGCTTCAACTCTTTCACAAAACAACAAAAGATAAAAAGATTTTATTAGCTCTTATCACTCAAAGTATATTCTTGATCACTTCCACTCTATCACATTCCACTTATCTTATCTCATCCACTAACTCATATTAAAGATCCACGCACACTAAAGGTGATATTGCTGAAGAAGAAAGTTGATCTAAGCCTGATACAAGACTACTACGTATACGTTTCTCTACCATTAGTTAGCCACAACAAATAAATAAGTTTGTTGTGTTAACTCTTATGTAGTATATTAGAGGGGCAGGTCTTTCAAACCACCCGTAACAGTCATAAATAGTTCATACATACTTGAAATATTATCTCAGTTATTTCCCCCTCACAGGACTGCCATCCCATCCCAAAAGGAGTTCTCACACCGCCCAGCAGCCTGTGTTGTTGTATCTCATGTGGCGGGAGGTCAAGGATTGTTTCTTGCCTTCCTTTTTCTGTTCTGGGGGGAATAATTTGTGTTTCTCCGTCCACGGGTTCCAACCTTGGACGTATATCTCTATCTCGCAGTTGGTGATGAGCTTCTGGAGAGCCTTCTGGCTTTCTTGGGCTCGGAATAACAGGACTTTCATTGACTGAGTATCATTCATCTTTTGTGCGTGGTTGAATCTGTTGCGTGCGTAGGGCTACGTGGGCTTTGACGAAGGTCACTATCTTCTTTTTTTTGCTCAGAGGTTCCACGCTGGAGTTCTTTGGCTCGGTGATGATCTTGAGATCGTCCTCTGTGGGGAGCTGGTGTGAATGGGTAACCACCAATGACTCTGGGTCCTCATCAATCTTTGAAGAGTTTTAGATAAGATTACTAAAAACCAGAACCAGAACTAACAAACAAGAAGGAAAGTCAGACAACAAGATATGAACAGAATGAGACAAGAACAGGATGTTGAGAAAAGCGTACCACTAATGAGAATGAATAGTGTGAGAAAAGTGAGGTATTTGATAGGAAGTGAGAAGCGAGAAGCAAGCTATGACTATTAGGAATGATGAACAAAAAGGAAGAACAAAACAGCAGACAAAGAAATAGAGATCAGCAAAACAATCATCAAACACAAAAAAAAAGAAAGAAGATAGAAAGAGTAAAGAAGAAAACAAACAGCAAGGAGAGCAGCAGATTGAGATATAAAGTAAGGTGCCTAGCTGATAGTTGGACAGAGTCAAGTATCAAACTGAAAAGGAAGAGATGAGGAATTGTGGATATGATTAGGAAGGAGAGAGCAAGCAAGTGAGAACTGTGAGCAACGAGACTTTACTAGGTCTTTGAGTGAAGCAAGCCTTGAGATCTTGAGCCTGGGAAAAGCAGCGGGATCTTGATCTTGAGCAAGAGTTGAGTATCTTGACGATTCTGAGGATTGACAACCAATACCGGTTGATTCTTAAGCGGACACAGGCTAGCCCTAAACCAACTGCTGTGCGCTCCGCAGTGAGCGCACTTGCGCACAGCGAAAACTCAACAGCCCTCCGTGTTTGATGATGGGAGAGCTGAGAGACACTTGTCTTGCAGTTTCTTCACTGAGCAGAGGGGCGCGAATTTGGTGAGCAAGTCCGCAAGCGTAGCTTCCGAGGTGATAAGCCTGACATCAATCTCCTTTGCCTTGAATTTCTCCCGGAGACTCTTGATTTTAATGTCTAGGTGTTTGGTTTTAGAATTTGAGCCAAAGTTTTTGGGCTTCTCCAGAAGCCCTCTGTTGTCAATAGAGAACAACGTGGGAGGGAGCTTGATCTTCCAGAGTTCCTCAACTAGAAATTTTAGCCACTGCACCACGAAAAAACAATTTTCCCCAGATGACAAGTGACATCAAGCCAGCTCCTGCTTTCTACCTGGTAGCTACCCAACGGAGTGTGTATGTATGTACATATTCTAGGCACAAAGGACACAAAAGTCAACTGAGGCAGTGGGCCACATAACTATGTAGTATGTACATACATGACAGCTCATACTCACATGTACATATGGCACGCCTCAACCACTGGCAGCTCTTGCGCCAACTGTGCTCAGCAGCAGCAACAGCAAAGCCATCAACGACAACAACTGCCATACAAACGAGCTCAATGTACACCCAGAGCAGCACCACCGCCACAGAAGAACAGCCAGGACCACTCTTGCGCAGACACGCGGATACCAGCTCCCAATGGCGTCCTGGGCACCAAGAAGGCAATCCGCCAGGCCAGCAAACGGCTATTTGCTCGGTATCAGGCCCAACAGGAAAGGCCTCATGGGTCTACGGGACCCTGACGAATGCAACCGAGGTGCTGCGGCACCCACGGCTAGCCGCCAAGCAGCTGCGTCTTGCGACCTCCACCGGCGCCCTGGCAGACGACCGGACCAGTTTTGTAGTTTTAGGCGAATAAACTAGAGTTGATATTTCAGATTCAAGACACAAAGACAACAAGGAAACAATGAGAAGAGAAATATGAAATATACCTAGAGGATTGACAATGTCCTGGCTAAGAAGGAAAGAAAAGCACTACCACTATAATAAAACTACCAGCTGAGACTGAGAGAAAGAAAACAATCAGCGAGAGAGAGAGAGAGAAGATGAAAGGAAAAACTAAGAGTTACCACAACTCTAGACACTAGCAGCTGATGACCTCGAACGAACGCAACGCGACCAGATGAATACTTGAGATTTGTCGTAGTCGGTGGTGTAGGAATCCTGTGGTTCCGGTTCGAGATGAGGAAAAGAGACTCTAGGCTTGAGGCCGGGAGAAAGAGGAAGAGACAAGCGGAGCGGCCAGAGACGCCCGAGAGCGCGGGCGCGCAGACGCGCGACAGGTCAGAATACCAACAACCAGCCCAGCCCAGCAAGCAGGCTAGCCTTCTTGCCAAGCCGGTGCTCGTACCAGCCCAACAAGCAGGCTAGCCTGCTCGCCGAGCCGGCACTCGTGCCAGCCCAACGAGCAGGCTTGTACCAGCCCAGCAAGCGGGTCAGCCTGCTCAATGGGCTGGTGCAGGTACCAGCCCGGCAATCAGGTCAACCTTCTTGCCAAGCTGGTACCTGCACCAGCCCAGCAATCAGGTCAACCTGCTCGCCGAGCCGGTGCTTGTGCCAGCCTAACGAGCAGGCTAGCCTGCTTGCCAAGCCGGTACTCATACCAGCCCAACAAGCAGGCTAGCCTGCTTGCCGAGCCGGTACTCGTACCAGCCCAACAAGCAGGCTAGCCTGCTCGCCGAGCCGGTACTCGTACCAGCCCAACAAGCAGGCTAGCCTGCTTGCCAAGCCAGTACTCGTACGAGCCCAACAAGCAGGCTAGCCTGCTCGCCGAGCCGGTACTTGTACCAGCTCAACAAGCAGGCTAGCCTGCTCGCCGAGCCGGTACTCGTACCAGCCCAACTAGTAGGCTAGCCTGCTTGCCAAGCTGGTACTTGTACCAGCCCAGCAAGCGGGTCAGCCTGCTTGATGGCACTGCAAAAGGGGTTGTATCGGTTACAACCCCCCGCGGTAACGTCGGCCAGAGGCGACCGATGTTACATCGGTCGCCCAGACCGATTTTATGTTGGCCGGGCCCACTGATACATTAGAACAAAGGCATAATGTATCGGTGGGAGCCGCCGATGTAACATCGGTCTGGTAGACCGATGTTACATCGGTTGCCGCCACCAATCTAGCCGCGGGGGGTTGTAACCGATACAACCCCTTTGGCGGTGTGGGCTGGTGTAGGTACCAGCCCGGCAATCAGGTCAACCTGCTCGCCAAGCTGTAACCTGCACCAGCCCGGCAAGCAGGCCGACCCGCTTGCTGGACTGGTGCAGGTACCAGCTTGGCAAGCAGCTCTACTGGCTCGCCGGTCTGGTGCAGGTAACAGCTTGGCCTGCTCGCCAGACTGGTGCCTGTACCAGCCCAGTAAGCAGGCTGACCCACCTGCCCACCGGAGCTCTCGGCGAGCACACACCAGCTCAGCGGAGCTCTACGCAAGCAGCCGGTGTGTACCTGCTCGCCAAGAGCCCTTGGCAAGCTGTTGTGTACCCGCTTGCCGGGATCCCTTGGCGAGGAGGTGTGTATAGAACTGGTTGACAAGGGCTCTCGGCAAGCGCACTCACCCGCTTGCCGGGAGCCTTGGCAAGCAGGTGTACAGACCTGCTTACCAAGAACCCTTGGAAAGCATGTCTGTACACAACAGCTTGCCAGGAGCATTTGGCAAGCATGTTGCGCCTGCCCACCAAGATCCTTGGCAAGCAGTTGTGTACCCTGCTCACCGAGAGCTCTTGGCAAGCAGGTGTGTACCTTGCCCACCGAGATCTCTTGGTGGACAGCTGCACACTGTTGTGTGTACACCTGCGGCTTGTTGAGGTAAGGTGCCAGGTTGGTAACAACTTTGATGGCTGCAATCAATGTAGATACATCCTCACAAAGGCACAGCTCAGAAGATAATCTGCTGTTGTCTTCCGTTATGACATGTAAATACATACAGGTTCAGTGTGGCACTTGATTCTTGACAAAGGAAGTCAAGGATGAGCCAAGGTGAAGCAAAGCTACAACCACAGCTTCCTTGATGTCCCTTGCCAGCAAGGGACACATCAGCAACCATGGTGAATCAATCTGACTGTCTAAAAACAAGCAGAACATGAAAAAAGGTTTCTGATGGTGGAGGCAAAAACAACAATGTGCAAGTTGCTTGTAATTGTGTCAAGCAATAGACGTGCATTTTGATTTTTCAGAGGGCTGAGCAGAGCTCCAAATTGTGTTTTGAATCAACGCAGCCCAGAATGATTGTTGATGAGTGTGGGGATGCTTGGTTCTTGCAAGCCTGTGATTCCAAAATTGGAAAGATGAGAGCCAGGAAGTGTCACCAGGGTGACTGGATGAAAGAGAGAAGATGGTGCTATTGAGATGTTTTTGGTTCATCATCTTTCTCATGTTTGTTAAACTATGTCACCTGTATTTCACATGTCATTCCCGCCATTTCTGTGACATATATCTCTGACTATACCTGGAACAGCCTCAGTGGTAGGATGAATCTCTTCATCCTTACACACCCACCACGCACTGCTCTGTGCTTTGCTATTGCACTCACGCAACCTAGCTTTTACTTTCTAAGGGAATTTCAGCTGCAGAAACTGGAAGAAGAAATGCATGCTCTTTACCACTTCCATCATAGTCTTTGGAAACCAAACAGATCCTTGTTATACATACTGATTATTTCAAAACCATCACATTCTACAACTACCTTTGTAAACCTTTTTGATAGTCTCATTATCAGTTCTGATAATGTAATTATCATTTGTGATAATGTCATTATCAGTTTGGACAATGTCATTATCAGTTCTGATAATTTCATTATCAGCTCTGATAATTTCATTATCAGTTCTGATAATGAAATTATCAGAACTGATAATGTAATTATCAGTTCGGATAATTTCATTATCAGTTGTGATAATTTCATTATCAGTTCTGATAATTTCATTATCAGTTCTGATAATTTCATTATCAGTTCTGATAATATCATTGTCAGTTCTGATAATTTCATTATCAGTTCTGATAATTTCATTATCAGTTCTGATAATTTCATTATCAGTTCTGATAATGTCATTATCAGTTCTGATAATTTCATTATCACTTCTCATACATTAACAGTTGTGATAATGTCATTATCAGCCCTGATACATGACCAATTGTGATAATGTCATGATCAGTTCTGATAATGTCATTATCAGTTCTGATAATGTCATTATCAGTTCTGATAATCTCATTATCAGTTCTGATAATGTCATTATCAGTTCTGAAAATGTCATTATAATCAGTTCTGATAATGTCATTATCAGTTCTGATAATTTCATTATCAGTTATGATAATGCCATTATCAGTTCTGATAATGTCATTATCAGTTCTGATAATGTCATTATCAGTTCTCATAATGTCATCATCAGTTCTGATAATGTCATTATCAGGCCTGATAATGTCATTATCAGTTCTGATAATGTCATTATCAGTTCTGATAATTTCATTATCAGGCCTGATAATGTCATTATTGGTTCTTATAATGTCATTATCAGTTCTCACAATGTCATTATCAGTTCGGACAATGTCATTATCAGTTCTTATTCATGATGCCAATGGGCAACCCAGACTAAGAATAAGTAGGCAATGCTGCCCCTGGCTTACAAATACCTGGGCCAACCCTTGCCCAGCTCAAGCCCAACATTGAGTTATTAGCCTCATTGTGTTAGGAAAACAGCCTTCAATTCTAGCCATAACCCCTTTGACCCGGCTTGAAAACCCAACCCATTGGCATCCTGAGTTCTGATGATGTCATAATGAGTTCTGATTACAGCTGCTCATGAGGCTTTCAAAATCATTCTTAAGGGGCAAGAACCCCACCAGAATAATTCTGAAGGGGCCAGAACCCCACCAGAATCATTCTGGTAGGGCCAGAACCACGCCAGAATTATTCTGGTAGGGCCAGAACCCCGCCAGAATCATTCTGGTAGGGCCAGAACCCCACCCAAATCATTCTGGTGGGGCCAGAACCCCACCAGAATCATTCTGGTGGGGCCAGTACCCCGCCAGAATCATTCTGGTAGGGCCAGAACCCCGCCAGAATCATTCTGGTAGGGCCAGAACCCCACCAGAATCATTCTGGTGGGGCCAGAACCCCACAAGAATCATTACGGTGTAGCCAGAACCCTACCAGAAACATTCTGGTGGGGCCAGAACCCCACCAGAATCCTTCTGGTGGGGCCAGAAACCCACCAGAAACATTCTGGTGGGGGCTGAACCCCACCAGAAACATTCTGGTGGGGCCAGAACCCCACCAGAATCATTCTGGTGGGGCCAGAACCCCACCAGAATCATTCTGGTGGGGCCACAAGCCCACCAAGATCATTCTGGTGAGGCCAGAACCCCACCAGGATCAATCTGGTGGGGCCAGAACCCCACCGGAATCATTCTGGTGGGGCCAAGATCCCACCAAAATGATTATGGTGGGGCCATAACCCCACCAGAATCATTTCGGTGGGGCCATAACCCCACCAGAATCATTTCGGTGGGGCCATAACCCCACCAGAATCATTCCGGTTGGGCCAGGACCCCACCAGAATCATTCTGGTGGGGCCAGAACCCCACCAGAATCATTCTGGTGGGGCCAGAACCCCACCAGAATCATTCTGGTGGGGCCAGAACCCCACCAGAATCATTCTGGAGGGGCCAAAAGCCCACCAAGATCATTCTGGTGGGGCCAGAACCCCACCAAGATAATTCTGGTGGGGCCAGAACCCCACCAGAGTCATTCTGGTGGGGCCAGGATCCCACCAAAATGATTATGGTGGGGCCATAACCCCACCAGAATCATTCCGGTGGGGCCACAACCCCACCAGAATCATCTTGGTGGGGCCAGAACCCCACCAGAATCATTTCAGTGGGGCCAGAACCCCACTAGAATCATTCCGGTGCGGCCAGAACCCCACAAGAATCATTCTGGTGGGGCCAGAACCCCACCAGAATCATTCCGGTGCGGCCAGAACCCCGCAAGAATAATTCTGGTGGGGCCAGAACCCCACCAGGATCAATCTGGTGGGGCCAGAACCCCACCGGAATCATTCTGGTGGGGCCAAGATCCCACCAAAATGATTATGGTGGGGCCATAACCCCACCAGAATCATTTTGGTGGGGCCATAACCCCACCAGAATCATTCCGGTGGGGTCAGGACCCCACCAGAATCATTCTGGTGGGGCCAGAACCCCACCAGAATCATTCTGGTGGGGCCAGAACCCCACTTGAATCATTCTGGTGGGGCCAGAAACCCACCAGAATCATTCTGGTGGGGCCAGAACCCCACCAGAATCATTCCGGTGGTGCCAGAATCCCACCAGAATCATTCTGGTGGGGCCAGAACCCCACCAGAATCATTCTGGTGGGGCCAGAACCCCACCAGAATCATTCTGGTGGGGCCAGAACCCCACCAGGATCATTCTGGTGGGGCCAAAAGCCCACCAAGATCATACTGGTGGGGCCAGAACCCCACCAGGATCATTCTGGTGGGGCCAGAACCCCACCAGAGTTATTCGGGTGGGGCCAGGATCCCTCCAAAATGATTATGGTGGGGCCATAACCCCACCAGAATCATTCTGGTGGGGCCATAACCCCACCAGAATCATTCTGGTGGGGTCATAACCCCACCAGAATCATTCCGGTGGGGCCAGAACCCCACTAGAATCATTCCAGTGGGGCCAGAACCCCACCAGAATCATTCTGGTGCAGCCAGAAACCCACAAGAATCATTCTGGTGGGGCCAGAACCCCACCAGAATCATTCCGGTGCAGCCAGAACCCCACAGGAATGATTCTGGTGGGGCCAGAACCCCACCAGGATCATTCTGGTGGGGCCAGAACCCCACCAGGATCATTCTGGTGGGGCCAGAACCCCACCAGGATCATTCTAGTGGGGCCAGAACTCCACCAAGATCAGGGGCCAGGATCCCAACAAAATCATTCTGGTGGGGCCATAACCCCAACAGAATCATTCTGGTGGGGCCATAAACCCAACAGAATCATTCCGGTGGGGCCAGAACCCCACAAGAATCATTCTGATGGGGCCAGAACCCAACCAGAACCATTCTGGGGGGCAAGAACTCCACCAGAATCATTGTGGTGGGGCCAGAACCCCACCAAAATCATTCTGGTGGGGCCAGAACCCC
This sequence comes from Puccinia coronata f. sp. avenae, assembly GCA_002873125.1. NCBI lineage: Eukaryota > Fungi > Basidiomycota > Pucciniomycetes > Pucciniales > Pucciniaceae > Puccinia > Puccinia coronata. Next base: position 14,076 of record PGCI01000356.1, on the reverse strand, counting down.
ACCAGAATCATTCTGGTGGGGCCAGAACCCCACCAGAATCATTCTGGTGGGGCCAGAACCCCACCAGAATCATTCTGGTGTGGCCAGAACCCCACCAGAATCATTCTGGTGGGGCCAGAACCCCACCAGGATCATTCTGGTGGGGCCAGAACCCCACCAGAATCATTTTGGTGGGGCCAGAACCCCACCAGAATCATTCTGGTGGGGCCAGAACCCCACCAGAATCATTCTGGTGGGGCGAGAACCCCACCAGAAGTATTCCGGTGGGGCCAGAACCCCACCAGAATCATTCCAGTGGGGCCAGAACCCCACCCGAATCATTCTGGTGGGGCCAGAACCCCACCAGAAGCATTCTGGTGCAGCCAGAACCCCACCAGAATCATTCTGGTGGGGCCAGAACCCCACCAGAATCATTCTTAAGGGGCAAGAACTCCACCAGAATCATTTTGGTGGGGCCAGAACCCCACCAGAATTATTCTGGTGGGGCCAGAACCCCACCAGAATCATTCTGGTGGGGCCAGAACCCCACCAGAATCATTCTGGTGGGGCCAGAACCCCACCAGAATCATTCTGGTGGGGCCAGAATCCCACCACAATCTTTCTGGTGGGGCCAGAACCCCACCAAAAGGGTTCTGGTGGGGCCAGAACCCCACCAGAATCATTCTGGTGGGGCCAGAACCCCACCAGAATCATTCTGGTGGGGCCAGAACCCCACCAGAATCATTTTGGTGGGGCCAGAACCCCACCAGAATCATTCTGGTGGGGCCAGAACCCCACCAGAATCATTCTGGTGGGGCGAGAACCCCACCAGAATCATTCCGGTGGGGCCAGAACCCCACCAGAATCATTCCAGTGGGGCCAGAACCCCACCCGAATCATTCTGGTGGGGCCAGAACCCCACCAGATGTTAAAATTTCAGGCGAAAACCAAAGGTAATATTTCAGATAAATCACTCGAGAGAACACACAAGAGAACAAGGATCCGAGAAAAGGAAAGAACAGAAAAGTACCTAAAGGACCGATGATGTTCTAAGAAGGAAGAAGACTGATAACCACAGGGACAACACGACCACACACACACACACTCACACGCACAATACTATCAGACAAACAGAGACTGGAAAAACACAGGGTCAGTGAACTGATAGGAACATGAGAGGAGGAAAGGAGAAGACGAGGTGACCGAGGTAGTTACCGAGACCCTGGTTGCTGGCAGTGAGTGATCTCGAGATCAACGACAAGGATTGACAAAGGTCTTGTCAGAGTTGATGCTGGATGGGAGGATTTGGATGGTTCCGCTCAAGATGAGGAAAAAGGAGCGGGGCAGGTCGGAGCTGAGATTTGTTCTCACGGAGATGGAGCACGCGGGCAGGCGCACACAGAGCGCACGCGCGCTGGAGCTGAGACAAAATTCTGACACACCCCCATGCTCATTGACCTTTGGGCGATGAGCACAGGAGTTGGAGGCTTTGAAGCGCGCGTCGAATTGAGGTTTTACCGACTGCCTTGGTGAGGAAGTCGGCCAACATGAGGTGAGTCGGCACATACTGCAGAATGATTGACTTGATCTTGATCTCACGTCGAATGAAGTGATGGCGCAGAGACATGTGCTTTGTTTTGAAGTTTGAGTGATTTTCCTCGTTGTTAGCGAGGGAGATGGCGCCTTGGTTGTCCTCGTAGATTGGTGTGGGCCCCGGTATTTTGAGGTTGAAGACCTTCTTGAGGAGAGGTTTGACCCACATCACCTCTTTGGTGATGTCACCAAGTGATTTGTATTCCGCTTCGGTGGAGGACAGGGACAATGTCGGTTGTTTCTTCGACTTCCATGAGATGACATTGCCGTTGAGCAGGATGAGGTTTCCTGAGACTGATCTGCGAGATTCGGGACACGAAGCCCAGTCGGCATCGGCATACCCAACAAGACTGACTTCGGAGTCCTGGGAACACTGAAACTTCAGACCAATGTCTTTGGTTCCTTTGAGATAGCGCAGGACTTGAATGCCGGCGTCCCAATGGGCAGATCCTGGTTCCTTCAGAAACTGTGATAATGAGCTTACGGCAAATGTGATGTCAGGTCGGGTAGTGACGCTGAGGTAATTCAGCGTGCCGATTAGAGATCGGAAGTTGTTGCCAGACTCCAGATGAGTCTCGCGCTCGACTCTTGAGGCCTTGACAAGGTGACTATTTGGCTTCAAGGGAGTAGACGCAGGGTACAAGTCCTGACAATGAAATCTTTCCAGCTGAGTATCGATGTAGTGGCTTTGAGTAAGAGTGATTGAGTTTGATTCTTGGATGACATTCATGCCTAGGAGGAGACTTGATTCTCCAAGGTCTTTGATATTGAAACGAGACCGAACTTCTTCTTTAAATTCTTCGGGATTTTTGCTGAAGATTGCGAGGTCATCGACATGGAGGTACAGAAACGTTCCCTTCCTCCAGAACACACACGGTTCTGCGTCACAGCGCTTGAAGCCTATTTGGGCAAGCCACTCTGTGAGAGTGCGATGCCAGGCATTCGGAGCCTGTTTGAGGCCGTACATTGCCTTCTTGAGCTTAAGTACATGATTGTCCGGAACGTCGACGCCTGGAGGGGGATTGAGAAAAATGTCCTCGTTCAAGGGAGCATTCAGGAATGCGCTCTTGATGTCAATTTGGTGAAAGGCAAGGTTTCTCTTAAGGGCAAAGACGATAAGGATGCGCAGAGATACCAATTTTCCTGTGGGCGTACGTTTCCCAGTAGTCCATGCCTTTGATTTGCTGAAAACCTTTTGCGCACAATCGAGCTTTGTATTCGATTGGGATATTGAGTTGGTCCTTTTTGACCTTGAAAACCCAAGTGCAATTGATTCTTTTTTGATCGCCCTGTTTTTGAACAATAACCCACACATCATGCTCGTACATGTTTGTGATCTCTTTTTCAATGGCTTTCTTCCAGAAGGAAGAGTTCTCTGAGTTGATGGCTTGAATGTACGAGGTGGGAGTGTCGCACTCGACTCTTTCGGTGAGGTAGACAAGCACCTGATTTCCTCTTCGGTCAACGTTCAGAATGTTGTCCGTTGAGATTTTGCTGCTGATGTCCTTTGGCGCTCGAATGACCGGGGAAGCGGGATTGCCAGATTCAGAAGAGTCTTCTGCGGTAGAGCTGTTGACACCCTCCGGGTTCAGGCTTGAGTGTAAATTGCTGGTGATGGCGACTGAGGCTGTTTTCTGAGGGGTATCGAAGACGTCTGACATGTCCAAGTTATCCTGGTCTTTCAGGCCGGGAAAGGTGGCTTCATCAGAGGTGATGTTGCGTACTCTGACCACCTTGCGCTCGTTTGTTTTGAAGACTCGGTAAGATGAGAAATCGTTTTTGTACCCAAGAAATATGCCTTTCTCCGCTGTCGGAGCTAGTTTGAACGTCCTCCGCTCCTTTGGAATGAGCGAGTAGGTGAGACAACCAAATGGACGAAGTACTCCAAGATTGGCCTTCCTCCCCATCCAGGTTTCATAGGGTATACGCATGTTTCGGGTGACGGAGGGAGCGAGATTTGAAAGTTGAGTGGCTGTGTTGACTGCTTCGGCCCAGAAGGTTTTTGGGAGTTTTGACTGCACCAACAGACATTGAGCCTTGACCAGTATGGTTTGATTTGCTCGTTCCGCCATTCCGTTGTTTTGTGGGGCGTATGCTGGTGAGACATGGTGGACAATTCCTTCGGATGCACAGAAGGATCTAAATTCTTCGTTGATGAATTCCCCTCCACCGTCGGAGACAAGCATGCAAAGAACACAACCGGTTTGCTTTTCGGATTCTGCTTTGAAGTCCTTGAAGCGTCCAAAGGCGTCGGACTTGCTTCGGAGGAATTTTACGGAGCGGTAGCCACTGAATTGATCGATGAGGGTAAGAAAATAGAGATAACCGGAGCGCAATTGAGTTGGAAATGGACCGACGAGGTCCATATGGATGGCATCCAGCACTGCGTCCACCTTTTTGAAATGACTGTTGAACGGTAGAGCTTTTAGCTTACATTCTTTACAGATGCTACACTCGCTACTCACTGAGCCTGGAATCAGGTGTTGTTGGTACTTGGCGCTGGGATGTCTGAGTCGGGCATGCCAGTCAGGAGAGACTGGACTTGAGAGGTAGCAGGATAACAAGGATTCATTTGCATTGGAAAGGAAATGAGCATCTAACAACTCTAATAGATGGTGTTTGACAGTCCCGTTGAGAAGAAAACCCTTGTCTATATCCACGACAGCACCCCCGTTCTTGTATTTGGTGACTTGAAAGGTGTGATTGAACAATCGAGGAATCGAGATAAGTGATCTGTTGAGATTGGGTACCAACAGGACATTCTCAAGAATGAGTTGATCGCCGTTGTGATTCACAAGTACTGCAGAACCAATGGCGGTGGCGTTTAGAAAATTGCTGTGGCCGCCAGTGGAGATTCGAATGTTGGTCTCACCCAAGCGTTTGAAAACAGAAGGGTCATTGATCATGTGGTGTGTGGCCCCCGTGTCCAACACAATAGGTTTGGACACCGATTCGGTAAGGAGAGCAGAGATGTCCGATTCGTGACCCTCGTTGCCTTCGACGAGCTGAGTTGTGGGTTGTCCTACATTTCGACGGGCAAGATATTCGTCGCGCAGCTTAGGATGGATTTGCCAACATTGATCAGCGGTGTGTGATTTGACCTCCTTGTTGTGCTTTCCATTCTCGCAGATCGGACCGCCCCGTCTGTTTTTCTTCTTTCCCTTTTTGGCGGATTCGTTGAGAAGGGCAGAGGCTGATTCAGCAGATGGTTCTTCGGCAGCTTTTGAGGCAGGAGTGGCGGTGGATTTCTTCGCTTTTCTGGATTCTTCCAAGTGCACGATCTCTTGAAGTTTGGTGACAGTGGCGGCAGGACTTTCGCAGATGACTTCGTTCATAATGATGTTGTTGACTATGTTGTACATATCCTCGCTGAGTTTGGATAGAATAGAGAAACTGAGGATGTTTTCAGGAACGCCGAGCTTACACACAGCGATTTCGGTGAGCATTTTGTGCATATCGGCTATATAGGCGGCTAGATCTCCTTTGTACTCGTAGCGCATGAACTTGAGACAGACGCGGCCCTTATTGTTGACGGAGGTCGAGGCGAATCGAGAGACAATGTTTGCCCAGATACCATGAGGGTTATCCTCGTTGTCGGGAGTGATGACAGATTCGAAGACCGTTTCCGTCATGTAGTTCATTAGAATATCCACGGTTTCATTATGCTTCTTTGCAACGGCGTCGGCGGCGGCACCTCCAAGAGAAATAGGGGGCTCGAGGACATATTTGAGAAGTCCACGATGCCTAAGGTGTGCCTTCATTCTCATTGACCAATGGAGAAAATTTTTCTCATCGAGTCGTGGGATGTTAACTTTGCCGGCGGCGCTCTCGTTGTCTGCCATCTCGGTCCTTCAGTTGTTTTCGTCGCCGCGAGACTGTAAATCTGTTAAAATTTCAGGCGAAAAATAAAGGTAATATTTCAGATAAATCACTCGAGAGAACACACAAGAGAACAAGGATCCGAGAAAAGGAAAGAACAGAAAAGTACCTAAAGGACCGATGATGTTCTAAGAAGGAAGAAGACTGATAACCACAGGGACAACACGACCACACACACACACACTCACACGCACAATACTATCAGACAAACAGAGACTGAAAAAACACAGGGTCAGTGAACTGATAGGAACATGAGAGGAGGAAAGGAGAAGACAAGGTGACCGAGGTAGTTACCGAGACCCTGGTTGCTGGCAGTGAGTGATCTCAAGATCGACGACAAGGATTGACAAAGGTCTTGTCAGAGTCGATGCTGGATGGGAGGATTTGGATGGTTCCGCTCGAGATGAGGAAAAAGGAGCGGGGCAGGTCGGAGCTGAGATTTGTTCTCACGGAGATGGAGCACGCGGGCAGGCGCACACAGAGCGCACGCGCGCTGGAGCTGAGACGAAATTCTGACACCAGAAGCATTCTGGTGCAGCCAGAACCCCACCAGAATCATTCTGGTGGGGCCAGAACCCCACCAGAATCATTCTTAAGGGGCAAGAACCCCACCAGAATCATTCTTAAGGGGCAAGAACTCCACCAGAATCATTTTGGTGGGGCCAGAACCCCACCAGAATTCTTCTGGTGGGGCCAGAACCCCACCAGAATCATTCTGGTGGGGCCAGAACCCCACCAGAATCATTCCGGTGGTGCCAGAATCCCACCAGAATCATTCTGGTGGGGCCAGAACCCCACCAGAATCATTCTGGTGGGGCCAGAACCCCACCAGAATCATTCTGGTGGGGCCAGAACCCCACCAGGATCATTCTGGTGGGGTCAAAAGCCCACCAAGATCATACTGGTCGGGCCAGAACCCCACCAGGATCATTCTGGTGGGGCCAGAACCCCACCAGAGTTATTCTGGTGGGGCCAGGATCCCTCCAAAATGATTATGGTGGGGCCATAACCCCACCAGAATCATTCTGGTGGGGCCATAACCCCACCAGAATCATTCTGGTGGGGCCATAACCCCACCAGAATCATTCTGGTGGGGCCATAACCCCACCAGAATCATTCCGGTGGGGCCAGAACCCCACTAGAATCATTCCAGTGGGGCCAGAACCCCACCAGAATCATTCCGGTGCAGCCAGAAACCCACAAGAATCATTCTGGTGGGGCCAGAACCCCACCAGAATCATTCCGGTGCAGCCAGAACCCCACAGGAATGATTCTGGTGGGGCCAGAACCCCACCAGGATCATTCTGGTGGGGCCAGAACCCCACCAGGATCATTCTGGTGGGGCCAGAACCCCACCAGGATCATTCTAGTGGGGCCAGAACCCCACCAAGATCAGGGGCCAGGATCCCAACAAAATCATTCTGGTGGGGCCATAACCCCAACAGAATGATTCTGGTGGGGCCATAAACCCAACAGAATCTTTCTGGTGGGGCCATAAACCCAACAGAATCATTCCGGTGGGGCCAGAACCCCACAAGAATCATTCTGATGGGGCCAGAACCCAACCAGAACCATTCTGGGGGGCAAGAACTCCACCAGAATCATTGTGGTGGGGCCAGAACCCCACTAAAATCATTCTGGTGGGGCCAGAACCCCACCAGAATCATTCTGGTGGGGCCAGAACCCCACCAGAATCATTCTGGTGGGGCCAGAACCCCACCAGAATCATTCTGGTGGGGCCAGAACCCCACCAGAATGATTCTGGTGGGGCCAGAACCCCACCAGGAACATTCTGGTGGGGCCAGAACCCCACCAGGAACATTCTGGTGGGGCCAGAACCCCACCAGAATCATTTTGGTGGGGCCAGAACCCCACCAGAATCATTCTGGTGGGGCCAGAACCCCACCAGAATCATTCTGGTGGGGCGAGAACCCCACCAGAATCATTCTGGTGGGGCCAGAACCCCACCAGAATCATTCCAGTGGGGCCAGAACCCCACCCGAATCATTCTGGTGGGGGCAGAACCCCACCAGAAGCATTCTGGTGCAGCCAGAACCCCACCAGAATCATTCTGGTGGGGCCAGAACCCCACCAGAATCATTCTTAAGGGGCAAGAACCCCACCAGAATCATTCTTAAGGGGCAAGAACTCCACCAGAATCATTTTGGTGGGGCCAGAACCCCACCAGAATTATTCTGGTGGGGCCAGAACCCCACCAGAATCATTCTGGTGGGGCCAGAACCCCACCAGAATCATTCTGGTGGGGTTCTGGCCCCACCAAAATGATTCTGGTGGAGTTCTTGCCCCTTAAGAATGATTCTGGTGGGGTTCTTGCCCCTTAAGAATGATTCTGGTGGGGTCTGGCCCCACCAGAATGATTCTGGTGGGGTTCCGGCCCCACCAGAATGATTCTGGTGGGGTTCCGGCCCCACCAGAATGATTCTGGTTAATGTCATTATCAGTTCTGATAATTTCATTATCAGGCCTGATAATGTCATTATTGGTTCTTATAATGTCATTATCAGTTCTCACAATGTCATTATCAGTTCGGACAATTTCATTATCAGTTCTGATTCAGGATGCCAATGGGCAACCCAGACTAAGAATAAGTAGGCAATGCTGCCCCTGGCTTACAAATACCTGGGCCAACCCTTGCCCAGCTCAAGCCCAACATTGAGTTATTAGCCTCATTGTGTTAGGAAAACAGCCTTCAATTCTAGCCATAACCCCTTTGACCCGGCTTGAAAACCCAACCCATTGGCATCCTGAGTTCTGATGATGTCATAATGAGTTCTGATTACAGCTGCTCATGAGGCTTTCAAAATCATTCTTAAGGGGCAAGAACCCCACCAGAATCATTCTGAAGGGGCCAGAACCCCACCAGAATCATTCTGGTAGGGCCAGAACCCCACCAGAATCATTCTGGTGGGGCCAGAACCCCACCACAATCTTTCTGGTGGGGCCAGAACCCCACCAAAAGGGTTCTGGTGGGGCCAGAACCGGTGGGGTTCTGGCCCCACCAGAACCCTTTTGGTGGGGTTCTGGCCCCACCAGAACCCTTTTGGTGGGGTTCTGGCCCCACCAGAAAGATTGTGGTGGGGTTCTGGCCCCACCAGAATGATTCTGGTGGGGTTCTGCCCTCACCAGAATGATTCTGGTGGGGTTCTGGCCCCACCAAAATGATTCTGGTGGGGTTCTGGCCCCACCAGAATGATTCTGGTGGGGTTCTGGCCCCACCAGAATGACTCTGGTGGGGTTCTGGCCCCACCAGAATGATTCTGGTGGGGTTCTGGCCCCACCAGAATGATTCTGGTGGGGTTCTGGCCCCACCAGAATGATTCTGGTGGGGTTCTGGCCCCACCAGAATTATTCTGGTGGGGTTCTGGCCCCACCAGAATGACTCTGGTGGGGTTCTGGCCCCACCAGCATGATCCTGGTGGGGTTCTGGCGCAATCAGAAGGATTCTGGTGGAGTTCTGGCCCCACCAGAAGGATTCTGGTGGAGTTCTGGCCCCACCAGAATGATTCTGGTGGGGTTCTGGCCCCACCAGAATGATTCTGGTGGGGTTCTGGCCCCACCAGAATGATTCTGGTGGGGTTCTGGCCCCACCAGAATGATTCTGGTGGGGTTCTGGCCCCACCAAAATGATTCTGGTGGGGTTCTGGCCCCACCAGAATGATTCTGGTGGGGTTCTGGCCCCACCAAAATGATTCTGGTGGGGTTCTGGCCCCACCAGAATGGTCCTGGTGGGGTTCTGGCCCCACCAGAATGGTTCTGGTGGGGTTCTGGCCCCACCAGAATGATTCTGGTGGGGTTCTGGCCACACCAGAATGATCCTGGTGGGGTTCTGGCCCCACCAGAATGATTCTGGTGGGGTTCTGGCCCCACCAGAATGATTATGAAAGCCTCATGAGCAGCTGTTATCAGAACTCATTATGACATCATCAGAACTCAGGATGCCAATGGGTTGAGTTTTCAAGCCGGGTCAAAGGGGTTATGGCTAGAATTGAAGGCTGTTTTCCTAACACAAGGCTAATTACTCAATTTTGGGCTTGGGCTGGGCAAGGGTTGGTCAAGGTATTTGTAAGCCGGGGGCAGGATTGCCCATTTATTCTTAGCCTGGGTTGCCCATTGGCATCCTGAATCAGAACTGATAATGACATTATCCAAACTGATAATGACATTGTGAGAACTGATAATGACATTATCAGAACCAATAATGACATTATCAGGCCTGATAATGAAATTATCAGAACTGATAATGACATTATCAGAACTGATAATGACATTATCAGAACTGATAATGACATTATCAGGCCTGATAATGACATCATCAGAACTGATAATGACATTATGAGAACTGATAATGACATTATCAGAACTGATAATGACATTATCAGAACTGATAATGACATTATCAGAACTGATAATGACATTATCAGAACTGATAATGACATTATCATAACTGATAATGAAATTATCAGAACTGATAATGAGATTATCAGAACTGATTATAATGACATTTTCAGAACTGATAATGACATTATCAGAACTGATAATGACATTATCACAATTGGTCATGTATCAGGGCTGATAATGACATTATCACAACTGTTAATGTATGAGAACTGATAATGAAATCATCAGAACTGATAATGACATTATCAGAACTGATAATGAAATTATCAGAACCAATAATGAAATTATCAGAACTGACAATGACATTATCAGAACTGATAATGAAATTATCAGAACTGATAATGAAATTATCAGAAATGATAATTATGAAATTATCAGAACTGATAACAAAATTATCAGAACTGATAATGAAATTATCAGAACTGATAATGAAATTATCAGAACTGATAATGAAATTATCAGAACTGATAATGAAATTATCAGAACTGATAATTTCATAATCAGTTCTGATAATGAAATTATCAGAACTGATAATTTCATAATCAGTTCTGATAATGAAATTATCAGAACTGATAATTTCATAATCAGTTCTGATAATGAAATTATCAGAACTGATAATTTCATAATCAGTTCTGATAATGAAATTATCAGAACTGATAATGAAATTATCAGAACTGATAATGAAATTATCAGAACTGATAATGAAATTATCAGAACTGATAATGAAATTATCAGAACTGATAATGAAATTATCAGAACTGATAATGAAATTATCACAACTGATAATGAAATTATCAGAACTGATAATGAAATTATCAGTGAAATTATCAGAACTGATAATGAAATTATCAGAACTGATAATGAAATTATCAGAACTGATAATGAAATTATCAGAACTGATAATGAAATTATCAGAACTGATAATGAAATTATTAGAACTGATAATGAAATTATCAGAACTGATAATGAAATTATCAGAACTGATAATGACATTATCCAGCTGATAATGACATTATCACAAATGATAATAACATTATCAGAACTGATAATTACATTATCAGAACTGATAATGAGACTATCAAAAAGTTTTACAAAGGTAGTTGTAGAATGTGATGGTTTTGAAATAATCAGTATGTATAACAAGGATCTGTTTGGTTCCCAAAGACTATGATGGCAGTGGTAAAGAGCATGCATTTCTTCTTCCAGTTTTTGCAGCTGGAATTCCCTTAGAAAGTAAAAGCTAAGTTGTGTGAGTGCAATAGCAAAGCACGGAGCAGTGTGTGGTGGGTGTGTAAGGATGAAGAGAGTCATCCTACCACTGAGGCTGTTCCAGGTATATTCAGAGATATATGTCACAGAAATGGCGGGAATGACATGTGAAATACAGGTGACATAGTTTAACAAACATGAGAAAGATGATGAACCAAAAACATCTCAATAGCACCATCTTCTCTCTTTCATCCAGTCACCCTGGTGACACTTCCTGGCTCTCATCTTTCCAATTTTGGAATCACAGGCTTGCAAGAACCAAGCATCCCCACACTCATCAACAATCATTATGGGCTGCGTTGATTCAAAACACAATTTGGAGCTCTGCTCAGCCCTCTGAAAAATCAAAATGCACGTCTATTGCTTGACACAATTACAAGCAACTTGCACATTGTTGTTTTTGCCTCCACCATCAGAAACCTTTTTTCATGTTCTGCTTGTTTTTAGACAGTCAGATTGATTCACCATGGTTGCTGATGTGTCCCTTGCTGGCAAGGGACATCAAGGAAGCTGTGGTTGTAGCTCTGCTTCAGCTTGGCCCATCCTTGACTTCCTTTGTCAAGACTCAAGTGCCACACTGAACCTGTATGTATTTACATGTCATAACGGAAGACAACAGCAGATTATCTTCTGAGCTGTTCCTTTGTGAGGATGTATCTACATTGATTGCAGCCATCAAAGTTGTTACCAACCTGGTACCTTACCTCAACAAGCCGCAGGTGTACACACAACAGTGTGCAGCTGTCCACCAAGAGATCTCGGTGGGCAGGGTACACACCTGCTCGCCAAGAGCTCTCGGTGAGCAGGGTACACAACTGCTTGCCAAGGCTCTTGGTGGGCAGGCACAACATGCTTGCCAAGGGCTCCTGGCAAGCTGTTGTGTACAGACATGCTTGCCAAGGGTTCTTGGTAAGCAGGTCTGTACACCTGCTTGCCATGGCTCCTGGCAAGCGGGTGAGTGCGCTTGCCGAGAGCCCTTGTCAACCAGTTCTATACACACCTCCTTGCCAAGGGATCCCGGCAAGCGGGTACAGAACAGCTTGCCAAGGGCTCTTGGCAAGCAGGTACACACCTGCTTGCCGAGAGCTCCGGTGAGCTGGTGTGTGCTCGCCGAGAGCTCCGGTGGGCAGGTGGGTCAGCCTGCTTACTGGGCTGGTACAGGCACCAGTCTGGCGAGCAGGCCAAGCTGTTACCTGCACCAGACCGGTGTAGGACTCCTGTGGGACAAATGATAATATTTGGTAAAGATCCGGCTGGGGGAAATAAACTGGTGAGTTAGGTTGAAAGGCTAAAACAGTCATTTTACGGGTGGTTTATTGGCCTGCCCCTTTTTAAATACTATACCCTTTGTAAGGAATCTTAAAATCAATATAAAAAGAGAAATGGCTGATTTCAAGATTAAGTTTACTAAGTATAGTAATCTCAATCAGACTTAGACCTTATACGTTGTTGTATGTGAGTAGACTGCTTATAACTAATGATATGGATAATCAAACCGTGGGATTGATTATGTGAAAATGCAATAGTGTGTTGGACTATTGCAGGTGATTGTTGATGATTGTTGAGTTTGTTGACGATTGATTGATTTGTTTGTTGATTGATTGGGTTGTTTGTTGATTGATTGGGGGGTTTGAGAAATGTTTTTATTGTTGGGGTTGATAACTGATTGATTGACTCATTGACTGATAACACTGATGACTACACTTGATGACTACACTTGATGACTAACTTGATGACTGGTGAGACACACTATACTCTCTTAGTAAGTGGCTGAAGAAAAAAGAAAACAACAGTGGTGGGGAAATGTCCTCCTTATATAGGAAAAGATGAGGGAATTTAGCTCCAAGGGAAGGTCCTTTGAGGGATTTATGCTGCAGGTGAACTGGTCAGCTGCACAGCCTGCTCCTTGTTACTATGGTTTCAGCACAGCATGACATCATATCTGCACAGCATGACATCATTTCTGCACAGCATGACTTCATGTCTGCACAGCATGACATCATATCTGCACAGCATGACATCATTTCTGTGCCCACTCCCCCCCCTGTACTGTGTGCAACACAGCCCCTTCTTCTTCCTTCTTCTATCCTTCCATCCAGGGGCTGAAACACCTTCCATCACCCCTTCTTTCTTCCAATCCTTCCAGCTTCCATCCTGTTCAGGGTCTAGGCCTCTCCTCCTCCTGGTCCTTCTTCCCCTTCTTCCCCCTGTGTCCGCTCCTTGTACTGCTACCATCGTCCGTATTTCCTGCTTGCTGTTGGTGTAACTCTTCCTTGTTGTTGATTCTGTGATGTTGGTGTATTGTGTATTCTTCCGGATTCCTTCTGTACTCCTCCCTGATATTCCTCCTCTTGTATCCTGTTCTAGTGTACATCCTGTAAGTGAAATTGTAATATATGAAATGTACCTCTTTGGCATTGGAGCGGGAATGGAACACCACATCCCCCCCCAACTTAATGCTGTCCGCAGCATTTGCGGAAATGCCAAAGAAGAAAAAAAACTGAAACCTGACCGGCGTCCAAGGGATATTGATGATAATGATGCCTTTCTTCTGTTTTTGAGTTGATTTTATGTATTTTGCACTTCTTTTTGTTTGTTTTTGTCGTCCATTCTTCAATCCTCCACTTCCTCCTCCTCGTATTCCGGTATCCTGAAATGCTCGTCCTCTTCGTCTTCTTCCTCCTGCGTAAGCTCTTCTCCTTCTTCCTCTTCCAACTCGCCCCGTGGATAAAACTTCTTGATGTGATTTGCTGCAAAGCTCCTGGTCAATAACGTCCCGTCCAGTTCTTGCAAGATATATGGTCCATTCTTGATCTGCTTCACTATCCTGTATGGTCCGTGCCACTTGTGCTTGAAAAGATTTCTCCATTGAGTCTTGATATTGCTACTGGCCACATGAATTGTTGCCAAGTTTGTGCTTGAGTTGCTGTCCTACGG
>PGCI01000355.1:0-90382 GCA_002873125.1 Puccinia coronata f. sp. avenae | reverse complement strand
TAGTATATAACGAAAGATAACCTGCTACTGAATGGATCGCTCTGTAGGATATTCCTGCGGGCAGAATGGGAGGGGGGGGGGGATTGTATTGAACGATTGATGTTGTGAGCTTCAGTGACGATGGCAAGAGTATTCCAATTAACAGAAAGATAGAAAAGCTGTTATGGACGGGCAGCCTTTTGGAATGACTGCAACAGTTCCTCTTTAGTGCTCTGCAGTTGCGAGTTCGCAAGATGGATGAGCAAGATGAACCTAAACGACCGGGTGCCACCCCTTTACGAAGGTGAAGATGGTCTGGTTACATACATGACTACATATCTTTGCTGAACATGCCACAGTGGAGCTTGACTTGTTTTTGTAGAAACAGAACACCAGACATCCTCAATATGTCAACCCCATATATCGATTGAATAGAGTCAGTTGATATGATCAAAGCTTTCTCGTCCAAACAAATTGGGCCTAGCAAGCTCACGAGAAAAAATTCAACTGGCACCAGCCTTTTTGCTGGTGGACTCTAAAAGATATGTAGTTTCTAAAACTCTTTTTGGATTGATACTTCGATTTGACAGTCTGAATAAATGTTTGAAAACTAGTTTTGTTATGGGTATGTGTCCCGCCTTTTCTTTCCTCTTTTCCTTTTCTCAGCCGCTGTAATTATGTGGTGAGGGTTTAAGAGTCACTCCGGTGTGACTTTTCGATCGAAGTCAATCAATCGCAGCTGGCTTGACTATGAGCTTGAATGACTGCCGCTCACTCAGTATTTTGACGGTTCGCTCAGGATCTTTCCTGCGAGCCTCACTGACACCCCCATGGATAAATATCAGGAGTGTTACATCGGGCACTCGTACCGCGCCCGCTCACAGAAAATTAAGTCAGTCTCCATGAGACATGCCAAAATGGATGGCTCATCAGCTTCAGTCACTTGACACTAGCCAGAGGCTAACTGACTGTGATTGAAGCTCCATAAGCAAGGCTGTATCTGTAGAAGCTTCAAGCCTGAAGCTTGTCAAGTCTTCGAGGGTTTTTATCAAAGATAGGCTGGAGCTGTGGTTCAGCGGAGACCGGATACTTTTCTGATGCGATACAGCGTATATGTAGTGAATGGAAACTAACAAGAGGCTCTCCAATTGAATCAGACTGAAGCAGATTGATACGTGGATAGGCGACCGGATGTAGCAGAGAGATCGAGTGCTAATTGGTGCACACCAACCGTGGAGCGTGTCCACCGCCTCTCTCGGGGATTAATCTTGAGTAATCAAAATGAGCAAGCGGCTTTGCTTGCGCCTTGAATTTGGAGGCCATTCTTAAAAACTCGCAGGCAAAGTTCTAGTTTAACATTCCCTCGTTTTTCATAACCAGCGCGAAGCGCCCTATACCGTACGGCGCTACGCGGGAGGGTCCCTTATTTTGAGCGCTTCAGAAGCGCCGCTGAAGCCTCAAATAAAACACACCTTCTGCGCAATGGTGTTAGCGGCCTCGATGATGCCTTCTCTGAACAGGCGCTCTCAGCCCTAGGGTTTGGGACGATCTCTGGAACGTGGGGAGCGTAGGTGGATTGCCTCAACAAAAATTGCCACAGCGCTGGCTGGGCGATCTAGGCCTTCAGCTAAGAGTATGCATCAAGCGCAAGTGAATTTATCTAAGCATAACCAATCCCTTCCCTGCAACAAGAAAAAATCAAGATAACGAGAGAGACAGAGTGGTGGAAATATTAAGAATGCTGAAAGACAATGTGGCCGGGTTGGGAGATGTGTGCGATATAATAAATATATTCATTAAGCTAAATCGCGATTCTCTCTCATCCATTCATTTATCTTTTATCTTTTTCTTCCTGACCACCCGCTTTATCGTTATCTTCATCTTCGTGCTTGTCCTTGTCTGAATCTTGATCTGCTTCCGTAGTGTGTGGATTTTCGTCTGTTTCATCTGAATCCTCATCCGAATCTTGATCCGTTGCATTCGAATCTTCATCCATTGGATCTGAATCAAACGGACTTGGAAGCTCGTGCAAGTCGTAATTGTTGGATTTTCTGCAGGAACCAAACTTGGTGACGATTAATTTTGAAAGTTGTCTGATATCGTGGCTGTACCTGTAGGCAAGTTTGATAATCGCCCCGGCCGGAATGTTCAGCAGCTTCTCCACAATAGTAATACATATCCCACAGCGCGTGATGGAAACGATCATGAGTGAAGAGATGAGACGGATCATCATCCGGACTGTTGACGAGGAGGTAGATGGCATTGAAAACAAGATACATGCTTCCGCAGGTTTGAAAAGTATTGCCCATCCTCATCCCATCCCAGGTCAACCGCCTGCTTGAAAGTCCTCACAAGGCATTCCTTAATGATGGGTTTGTGAAGGCCGACTTGCAGACGTCTTTTGAGCTGGAAAGCGTCTCGAGTATCTCTGCAGCCTGGGAAGAAACTTCCTTCTGTATTGGCTTTTCGGCACGCAATGACAAGTATTCTCGCGGAACTGGCGGGTCTTGATCCACAATCCAGGGCATCAAATTCTTGATTCTAGCGAGGTATCTAGACTGAACAGCTCTGATCCGAGTGTTCCTCAATTCTTCTCGATTGGATTCTGTCTCCGAACGGAGGGCTATCTCTTTGACGTCGAAATGAATGGGGCTCGAAGCAATTTGGTTGGATGCCACGGGCATGGTAGGGCTGGTGAGCCTGCAATCATGATGACCAAGGAAATCGATAGAACAACAGTAGACCAACAATAAAACGTGTCATGAAAGCATCTCCAATGGTCTGGGGGTGGATCGGGCTGGCTGTAGCGGGCTGCAAGCAGATGTCCCAAGCTGTTACTGATGTGTCACATATAATGTCCAAATTATGGACTGTCGATTGATGGCGGGGGTAAGGCTGTACCCCGTACGGCACCACCCGGGTGGCCCACCCGGGTGGTCCACCCAGGGTCCGGGATTCGGAATGGGGCCTCAGCACCCCCGGACCACCCGGGTGGTTTTGAAAGGACGGATATCTTGTGTTTGGGCTGTAATTACATGCCTTTTTTCTGTTTTCAAGATTCTATAATTGAAAAAAAAATAAAAACCGCTTAAGAAGCGACTTGTTCTGAAGGCACTGCTAGTGGCTGGGATTGTTATGAAGATACAGGACATCTTTGCCGAGGCTCAAAATCTTGCACAACAAGTGAACCAGCAATTTGAAAACTTGGTATATGACTTCTGGAACTTCCCGGCTGGCTTGAGGGGACTGCCGGCGCTTGCGCTTCATTGTGGGACTAAGAATAATGAGGCTATGGCTCCTATAAGCTGCCTGACTTGGAGGCAAAAAAGTGGGAGCAACCACCCGGGTGGATCACCTGTAACCCGGGTGGATTTCGGATGTGGGGAACGGGATGGACCAAACCACCCGTCCCAAACCCCGGTCCACAGCATTAGGCGGGGGTGGATCTCTGGCGGCGAAGCTGGCGAAGGTAGCAGCCAAAGGCGGGATTGGTCCACCCCCGCCATCGTTGGCAGCTTGTACTGTCGCGGCTCTGCTGGAGGCCAAATACACCTCGCGGCCCGCCAAAGTTCGCTCCAGGTCGCGTGATGGCAGCTCCACATGTCACAAAGAAAGAATAGTGAGCGGCAAATGAAGGTGCACACACCTGCGTCGCGACAAATGGGAGACACCAGCAATAGAGAATGCTATATGATTGGAGTTATGCGACTGAGCTCAGCTGGGTATGTATTACAGGGAGAAAAAGTGAATGGCAGTGAGCTAGAAGGCAATAGATTGCAATGCCGCGGGATGCTTTAATGATCGTGGAAGCAGCACTCCTTGATTTGAAACAAAAAAACATTGCACTCGCTGGTCTGGATGCTAATATAACATAAGTCAATATGCTATGTACTCCACGGTAGCCAGAGGCTCTGCAGCACCGCGCCGGAAGCTGCCGACGGGACCAATTAACCCTCGGCACCACTCTTTACAGACCACGGCAAAAAGACTATGCTCAGTCAATCTTAACCCAATCCAACATGAGCTCATGAATGCCTGTTGAAGACCTTTGAGCAGTTTGGTGATCAAGCGGAAGGCTGCATGCGTTTCGGGAGATTTCTACACATCCACCATCTGCTCCAGCATGTTCTGTGTTTTTTTTTTTTTATAGTGCTGATTGATTTTGACATTGGCGCACTATTGGTGTATACTAACAAGTTAATACATGCAATGACGTTTTGAACTATTACAATTTTAAATACTACCGGGGCGAAGATGAGTATTGATAACCTTGAGTGGTGAGATTGAGATCTGAGTGAAGAGAGAAGAGAAAAGGACGCGGACTGAGGACAAAAAAAAGGAAAAAAAAATCCATCTCTTATAGGAATACCAGAAATAGACAATGCCAAATCCGCTCAAAACACCGCATTCTGTTGCCCAGACAGTTTTCTGTGCAGCCCCCACTGCAAACCTTAAGTGATTGGTCAGGAGAGTTTTGAGCAAATCCTACAACTTCTTGTATCTGGTTCCCTCTACCCTCCGTAATTCTGTATAGATGGGATTCTTCTGTTTTTTTTTTTTTTGAGTGATGACAATTAGAGAAAACAATAACTGATGACTTTTAACCAAAGAAATTGATAACTTTTGAACAAAGGAAGTGATAACTTTTAACCAAAGAAAGTGATAGAAATAAGAGAAAGTGATTTCAATCTTCTTGATGATCTTGATATGTTTGTAGGTTTTCGAATTGGTGAGTTGATAAGATGAAGTTTGCGAGGAAAGGGAAATCTTTCAGCAAATCTAATACATCTCTGAGTGAATTAACGTTGATTTTGATTTTTTCGCGGTTAGAGTTTGACGGAGTTGCTTTCTTTGGTTGGTGAATCTTGAGCATTTGATTAAATAATGGTGAACACTTTCTTCCACTTTACATGTTGTGCAATCCGGTGATTCTATTTTTTTTATTTTGTGTAAGTATTTGCTCAGTGGCAAATGTCCTGAACGTAATTGATATATAATTGATGTCTCGCCTCGTTCAAGTTTTTTCAAGCTATTGAATATTTTTGAAGGAAGAGTTGTCAGTTGGATGGCGTTGCGTTGAATTTGTTTCTTTTTCTTGTTGAATCTGAATTTGTTGCGCGTAATATGTTGGATGTTGGCGAGTGTCTGGTTAACATTTCTTAATTGTAGGTGAGTTCCTTCTGTTGCTTCTTTGGCCAGTGCGTCGACTTCCTTGTTTTCTTTCACTTCTACGTGAGCTGGGCACCAGAATAGTGATATGTTGAAGTCAAGGATTTTGGTAAGGAGTTTCATTTTCAAGTAGATTTTGTGAAATCTGATTTGATTGGAAGTTGGCTTTGGCGGATGAGCTATGGATAAGATTGTGGCTTGATTGTCAATAAAGAAGTTCAATTTTTTGCTGGTAAGTCTGAATTGATCTTGCAAGTTGTAATATTTGTTGATGATGATGTCAAGGCCAAGTTTGATTGCTAAAACTTCCGCTTCAAAGGCTGAGGCATTGTCTTTGTCGTTGAAGCGGCATGCTAACTTGGTTGATTGATTGACAATGGCTGCAGAGCCCGTTCCTTGGTTGGGGATGCTTGATCCATCCGTGAATAGATGTGTTCTTTGTTGAGATCAATTTTTTCAAGTTGTTCTTTGACCGTAGTCTTGGCTTCTTCTTTTTTAATGTTGAAGTTGTTGATGTTGATTTTGAAATTGTCCCAGGGATTGATCATGTGGTGGCGTATCATTTTGATGTTATCGAGGTCATATTCTGAGATCATTTGGTTGTTGAGCATGCTGTGGATTGGTGAAGGGTGACGAGTTTCTGGGAAATTGATATCATTTTGGATGAGTCGTCTGATTGGGTGGGATGTTGGACCTGTAAGTTTTTTTATAAGAAAGAGATGATTTTCCTTTTTTCAAAGGTCAAAGAAATGTGTCAGTGGTGATTCTCTAAGCAAGACATTAATTGGGGTTGTACGGAAGAGTCCTAGGACAATGCAAATAGCTGCGTGATAAATCTTGTTGATAATGCGAACAACAGAGGATTCATTTCTTTTTGTTGCCCATATAAAGCTTCCAAAAAGGATGCGAGAAATGAGAACACTGGATATAAAATTCTTGGACTGTTGCAGTCCAATGCCATATGAGCATCTGGAGATTCTGACCAATTGATTGGCAGTTTGCTCTCCGCATTTCTTGACCTTATCAAGGTGGGATTTGAACAAGAGTTTTTTATCAAGGATAAGACCAAGATATTTTACTGACGAGGAAGGAGGAAGAGAAATATTGCCAAATTTAACTGGTCTTACATCAAGTTTTCAATGGGAAAAGACCATGAAATTGGCCTTTTTTTTGGTCAAATATGGCATTTTGATTTTTCCCCCACTCTAGGGAGTGTTTGCCTTCTAGTTCAAGTTTGGAGATGGCTGTTTCAAGGTATTTATGCGCAACAAGGTGACACTACAAACATTTGTAATTTCACCTAAAGAAAAAACTACTGTTTGGGTTAAGCAAAATGTTAACTTTTTTCAACAAAATGGCTCAGTAATAAAAATTGAGCAAAACTGAGCATGCTCAGCAAAATCCCCCAAAGTTGCCAGAATGAATAAAAATCATTTCTGTTCAGTTTCTAAAAAAAAAAAAATAATTGCTGAGCATGCTCAGTAAAGCTTATTTTTCACTTCTGACCATTTTCTGTCAAATCCGGTATATTTTTTGCCCATCCCAATTTTACATTTTCTTTCTGGGCAGAGTTGCAAATGTTTGTAGTGTGAGTAACATCATCGATGAAGCCTAGCAAAATTGACTCTTGATCAAGGTTAAGTGGATTATAGTTGAGAAGCAAAGAATTATAGATGATTATATATAGTATTGGGGAGAGGGGGGACCCTTGAGGCAGGCCACATTGTAGATTAAAGGACAGTGAAAGATAATCTTGCATTTTGAGAGATGTTGTTCGATTTGTGAGAAGGTCGGAGATAATTGCTGTTAAGTAGAGTGGACATTTCTTTTGTATCATGGTTGCTATTAGTCGTTCTTTAACAACAGACGGAAATGCAGATTTGACATCTAGGAAAAGGGCAGACACAATTTTCTTTTTGGGCCATTTTTTTCTTATCCATGAAGTTAGAAATAAATTTGCATCATTGGTGCTTTGGCCAGTGTGGCCTCCAAAGTGGCCTTTGGCTATGGTTTGGTGATTCTCAGCCCAGAAGGTGATTCTTTTTGTAATGATTCCTTCAAAGATCTTTCCTAGGCAGGACAGCAGAGCTATTGGTTGGTAGGCATTAGGGGAGGAATATGAATCCTTGTTTGATTTTTGATTGATGGTTGTTAAAATTGTGGAGTAATGGGGCAAGGAGAGAGATTTTTTGAGAAAGGATGGCGCAAAAAGATTGGGAGTCTTTTTGGGAAAGGCTCACGGAAAAAGAATGGAAGAACCAATAGATTTTTATTCACTCAACTAGGCTAGCTTAAATAGACTAAGTACAAGTGGTTAAAATGTGGTTTGGCAAAAAATGAATAAAGGACATTTTTGAATAAAAACTGAGAGAAGACAAAATAAGTTCTTGAAAAAGACAAACTTGGACAAAACATCTCATTCTCTTGTAGTTAGGCTAGATGAGTCAGTCAAGACAAAATATTTTGAATCACAGATACTATGAGGCGTTAATTCAAAGTAATCAGTTTTTAAGAATCAGATAATGAACTAGAAAAAGAAAGAAATCATTGAAGAGACATGAGTTGTTGATAAAATAATTCAACAGAAAACAAGCTACTAATGACTATAGTTCAGTCCAGATCAGGAAGATTCAAGAAAGGAGAAAATGGGGAATAGGACAGAGGGAGACAGAAAGAGAAAAATTCAACAATGGTTGTTATAGCATGTTTCCAGAACACTGGGAAATACCCCAAATTGAGACATGTGTTGAACGTTTTAATCAATATGATTGAGAGGATATTGCGACCCCATTTGATTGTTTCATTGGGAATGTTATCATGCCCTTTGGCTTTTTTCTTTGGGATTCTGTTGATGGCGTTTTGGATCTCAGTGGTTGTGATAAGAGGGAAATAGAAGGGAGAGTTCAAGGGAGTTGGGATTATATCATTGATGTCAATATCAACAGGGACATCTGAGGTACCTTTGAAAAGTAGCAGGGCCTGATCTTCTTTATTGGAAGTGAGCTGATTATTTTCATTGAGGAGAGGGGCAACGTTTTTGTTACTGTTGGGTTTGGTGTATTTATAGGCTGTAAAAAGGTCAATATCATTGCATTCCGCTAGGAACTTTCTCCAATGACCCTTTTTTTAGCGCTACCACTTTTTCTTTGAACTGGATTTGCCAATAATGATAGCATTCAAATGCGGCGGGCAATTTTGCTAACAGCATCCATTTTCTGGCTTGATTTCTTTTGTTGACAATGGGGTCAAGGATAGCACCGTCCCACCAGGGTTTGATTTTCTCTTTGTTGTGGTTGACAAGTTTCTTCTGTTTGTCGACTGAGTTCTGAATTTCTATAGTTACTTTTTGGATTAGGAGATCAATGTCATCAGTTGTTGTGGGGTTAATATGATTGAGCTTTTGGATTTGATGTCGGAGGTTGATTTGATATCTTTCAACGTCAATTTTTTCCAGGTTGCAAGTTAATCTTTCATCAATTTGGATGTTTGAATCAAAATTTAAGGTGAGAGAAATGGCTTGATGGTTGGAGGAGGAGGTAAGACAGGATTTGAGGAACTTAGTCCCAGCAACATTTGCCCACGTTAAGTCAATTGTGGTTTGGCTGCTTCTGCTGTTGACAAACGTTGGAACGCTTTTTTCGGAAATTATTTTAAATCCTTTTTGTCCGCATGATTTCATTAGCGATTTGGATTGTTGATGTGAATGCGGATATCTTGGTGGGTTCCACAGCTTGTGGTGTAGATTGGAGTCCATAAACAGAAAGGTAGGAATCTTCCAATTGTTAAAGGCTGTCATCCAGGTTTGGAGCTCTGGTATGCCCTCAAAGTCTTTTGGTGGGTTATATAAGTTGATTATTCTTATTTTTTCAATAGTGTTGATTTTTAGATCAATGTCAATTGCAGATAGAATGCGAGACCCATTGGGTAGCGGATGGATGCGGTTTGAGGGATATTTCTTGTTGTTTAAGATGCAGGCGCGATGTCTGTTGTGGTAAGAGGCTGGGGTGTGATTATGGTCTAGGAAGTTAGACCAGTATTGGTGATATGGCAAAGTCATGGTGTGGGGGCTAATCCATGGCTCTTGGAGACATAGAATAGCAGCATTGGTTTCTGAATTGAGAACACTCATTGTGACCGCAAAGGAATTGTGACAATTAAGTTGTATCACATTGAACAGGTCTAGGTTTGATGGTTCTGAGTTTGACAACGGGGAAAATACTGGGGGTGAAGGGGGAGTAGGAAGGTTGGTAGTGACAATTTGTGGATTGATTCTGTTGTTATTACTCATTGGTTTACGGTGTTACGGTTGAAGTTTCTGGATTTGAGGGGGCACTTGATGCTCATGGGGGAGTGCATGAAGCGGATATTTTGTTGGCCAAGATCAAAGTCAGGGTTAATTCTGACTTCATTCTGGATGCATCTGACGCATTGTTTGGTCTTGCAGTCTTCTTTATAGTCGCGGGTGTTGTGGCTGCCTCCGCAAGACTTGCAGAGGGGTGTGTTTTTGCACAGTTGAGCAGTGTGTCCAATCTCCAAGCATTGAAAGCACTGGATAGGTGATTTCTTGTAATGGGCTCCAGCAAAGCATAGGCCAAAATAAAAGAGGCTGCCTTTCTCAATTTTTTTTGATAGGTCTTTGTCTAATAAATGAATCACAATAGATCCATGGGTTTGTTTATTGGTGATGGGGCTACCTAGCCATTGAACACTGTGGACTTCTTTTATGTCAAGATTGTTCTCGTTGCAGAGATCTTGAATTGTGGATTGGTTGTCTGGCTTGAAGGTTGTAGGGACCAAGTGTAGGATCACAGGGAAAGTTGGGGAGTGACCAAATTGGGGTCACATAAGTGCGTCCACTTATGTTTGTTTTCGAGCAACCAGTTGGCAGCGAAGCGGGTTTGGGTGAAGAATTTGAAATCTCCTGATGGGAGTGTTGCAGGGCCTTTGACAATGATAGGGGCACCATCTGGCGCCTTAGCGTTTATCTCTCTTAAAACCTGGTTCACTTTCTTAGTGATCTGGTCTGGGGACATCTGAAAGAAGGGACAGGACTCAGGCACAGTCTTACAAATAACAAAAAATGATGATTTAAATTCATTTATTACTCGGTTTAGAGGAGGCAAACGGGGTAAAACACGCATGGATACATTGTTGGCTGAATTTTTAACAACATTAGCCCACCCATTTGGTGGAGCTTGATGAAGAAGAGGGATGGGGGCTGGGACAGATGCAACTGTTGGGGCAGTTACCGCTTTGATTGCTTTCTCGATAGAGTCAAGGCGCGAATTCATCTTGTTGATGGATGTGGTTAATTTACCAGTCCCCAGTAACGACAAAAGATCTTTGACCTTGTCTGCAGTGATCCCCAGTAACGACAAAAGATCTTTGACCTTGTCTGCAGTGATGACAACGCTGCCGTCTGGTCGGGGGTTGGATAGAAGTTCAGCGATGAGATTTGTAATCCCATTGTCATTGTCTGGGTTATGACGCGACTTGTCGAGAGCGGGATTTTTCCCAAAGTCAACTGGGCTAGTTGGGCGAGGGGTTGAGTTAGAGTGATTGGAGGAGCTGTCCGACTCAATACCTTCCATGACTCTAGTCCCTGGTAGCTCTTGGCTATTGGGCTGATAATTGAATACAGACACTACAAGAAAATCTGCTTCAACTGCCATCAGTTGACATGCAGGCTAATCCCATCTTACTACCCCTTTTACTTCCAAGTTAATCCAAAACAACTTTTCTTGCACAGTCACTGTGCACAATGCACAGTTACTGTGCATTGAAGTTGTTTTGAAGTGTTCTTTGAGTAAGATTGAAGTAACAGCAGAAGTAAAAGCAAAGTAACTGCATGTCAACTGGTGGCAGTTGAAGCAGATTTTCTTGTAGTGCAGACGTTATCAGTCTGTTCCTGATAGGTCTCCCCTGATAGGGTAAGAACTTATCGCGCGGGTGGGAGCGTGAAAACTCAATTTTCAAATGTGAGGAGGGGTGAGGAATGGAACAGAAGGGGGGGGGGTGGATAGAAGTGGAGTGGGAGAGTGGAATGGTTTAGATGTAGAGAAACAATGATGATAGAGAAACTGATAGAGTGGAAATACTTTTTTTTTTTTTTACGGAGAATGGGTTTGGATGAATTGAAAGGTGGTGATTTTGATTTGGTTGAAGTTGAGTTTTTTAATTGGGTCAGGCTAAATGCACTCCAAACTTTTACTACATGCACTCCAACATTTTGGAGTGGGAAAGTGTCCACTCCAAAAAAAATGGAGTGAACAGCTGCCCACTCCAAAAAAATTGGAGTGGGTGGTTGTTCACTCCAAAAATTTGACATTTTTGGAGTGGAATTTTGTGCACTCCAATTTTTTTGGAGTGGACTTTGAGTGCACTCCAATTTTTTTGGAGTGGACTTGAAGTGCACTCCAAAAATTTTGGAGTGGACTTGAGGTGCACTCCAAAACTTTTGGAGTGGACTTCAGGTGCACTCCAAATTTTTGGAGTGAACTTTGAGTGCATGATTGTTTACTCTAAGGTAGTGAAAAATTTTGGAGTGGAAAGTTGTACACTCCAAATATATTGGAGTGCACAGCTTCCCACTCCAAAAAAATTGGAGTGCACACTTTTCCACTCCAAATTGGAGTACATGAAGTAAAAAGCTGGAGTGCATTTAGCCTGACCCTTTTAATTTCTGTGTGTTTGATCAAGCACATGTATGTCATATTCACCGCTTAATTGGTTGACATGTGCTGTGGACGATGACCCGTTATCCTTGCTACACCACGGACTTTGGTCAACTGTGGCTCAACGCAAAGCATTGCGTCCGCTTGACCCCCCCCCGACCCCACCCAAAATTTGGGCCTGCCTCATAGCGGGAAGGGTCAGCTGCCGCAGTCAGCTTGACTCCTTGCGCACACCCAGCGTCACGCCACTTTGTGAGCTTGACTTCCAACAAAAACCCAATGTTATGCCATGGCAGGCCAATAACGCAAAAGTTTTCTTTCTCTTGCTGGGCTTGAACCTGGAACTTTCTTCTGCAAACACTGGTGGTCTTAAGTCCTCAGCTAACTACTGCATTACAATACTTTTCTGGGCATCCATGCTTTTGAATAAAAGATCCTCATATTCACCCATCAAACCCAATTTTCGTGAGGAAATTTGGACAAGACATTTTTTTTCTTGTTTTTTTTTTGACTATTTTTTTCTTGTGTGACCTCTTCCTAACTGTGAAAGAGGCACACTTGGTACTGTTACAAACAAAAAAAAATTATAGAAAATGTGGTTGACATTGTGTTGACGTCAACCTGTTTGACAGGGTGCCCAACGAGGCGACATCGTTGGCTTGCTCTGAAGAGGAGCCGACGTTGTCATCGACGTTGTCGTGTTTCTCCAGGCTGCGTGGGGTTTGACCCAATCGCTGAGCCAACCCAGCCGACACACCTTGGTTGGGTGTGTCAGCTCAACCGTTCGGTCACGGAGGCACGGCCTTCGTCAGGCAGACCCCTTCCTGATGTTGAGCTGCCTGCGCCATCAAATCCAGGGCAACCAGGTAATGGCAGCCCTGGTCGTGACTGCGCAGGTGAGCGGACGCGCGCGAACTCAGGAAATCGCGCCGTGATGTATTATATTTAGAGAGGGAAAGGGGGATCATGACCAGTAATAATACACTTTGCGTTTGATGCATATTGTTCTCAAGTCTTGGAGATCCACCAGACTGTTCTTTCTTTATATGTAGGTGGCCGCGCATTCGTCCCCAAGGGGAGTGCAGGCCTATTTGCCGACGGGCAAGTGGCCAAGAGCACGAGATAGGATACCACACATGATGAGCTGTGAGCGGAGTCATACACATACATACATAAATACATATATTGTCCCGGGCTGGGTGGGACTGAGCGTCTTGTCATGGAGTCGCAGTCGGACCCCCGAAGTGATCCCGTGGAAGCAAACGAAAACGAAAACACTTACAGTACTATATCGCCGATATACGCATTGACTAGGGGACCGAACGACTACTCGCGATGGACGCTTCGTCTTCTGGGTCCTCCTTGTCCTCCTCCTCCACCGTGCCGAGATCTCACCCTCCGCGGGGCCGGCATGCAACCATGCGGACGCGGCTGTACCACGCGGATCTGCGGATCCATGGGCCAGTGTCGCATCGGCTGCAGGAGGACAGAGAACGGCTGCTAGAAGAAGAGAATGCGCACAAGGAGCATGTAAGTCCGTCCGTCCCACCTGTTCACCCTCTCTCCAAAATTCAGCACGGAAAAGAGCTCATTTGCTTTTCTTTTCTTTTTTTTTTTTTTTTCTTTTCCCGGGAGGTGAGTGCAGATGGAGGCCATAGCGAATTTCAGGAAGAGCGAGATCATCCCCACCGGCAAGCTCCAGCGCGCGATGGACGAGTCGGAGAGCGAGTCGGAGCCGCTGTCGGAGAGCGAAGACACGGCGAGCGGGGCACACCACCCGCATCCCCACCATGCAGGAGATGACGACGAGGAGGAGGACGGAGAAGACATAGACGAGGATGACGACGGGGAGGAGGAAGCTGGGATGATGATGAGGGTGGACCAGACTGCCGACTCGCTCCCCCACCCCACTGACCACCCACGCTTGATGCCCCTCAACCACCACCACCACGATGATGACCTGGATGATCTGGATGCCCAGCTCGAAGACCTCGATAACGACTTGCTCGACCACTCCGCACAGTCCGACCAAATCCATCCCTCCAACCAATCCTTCCCCTCCTTCCAGACTGACGATAACAGCCAATAAAGTACCCCCCCCCCTCCTCGAGTCCTAGTGTACTCGCTTAACAATATCTGAATCAGCTGTACTTCAACCTTTTTCCCCCTTGCTATTTACCCTGTTTTGTCATAAGATCAACCTGATTTCATGAGTTTTGTATCATTATTAACAAGAGCATAAAGCACATCGGGGCCAGCCTGAAACCCAAAACAAACAACGCGTAGAGCGTCTTATTTTTTTTTTTTTTTCATTGTAATAACGATGGTACACAACAAGGACACGTTCAACGCTGGACGAAGGGGATGGCGATATACACAGATTGTTTTTTTTTTTTAAAAAAAGGGGGGGATATTACTGGGGAGAACAGAAGATGAAGCTAGTAGCACAACCAGCAGCCAGATGGGAGATTCTGCAAGAGGAGGGGACGAGGAAGATGGTAGCCATAGGGGCAGAAGTGTGTAACGGCTGCAGCTGTTGGTGTTGGGGATGATGGGAAGGAAAGTAAGGGCCAAGGTTGCCGTGTTCGTTCCATCCCCAGCCGCAGACCTGGTGGCGGTGGTCATGGGGCGACTCGTTAGTGATGAGGAGATGTTCGGATCCGGCGACGAGACGGGCGAATGAGTGGGGGATGCGGGTGTCGAGCACGGTGAGGGAGGGGTCCGATGAGCCCAGCTGTCCGTGGGTGTTGCTCCCGAACCCCAGGAGACGCTTGGAGCCCCCCGTCGCCGAGCCTTCATCATCATCAACCAGGATGACGAAGGTGGCGTTCCAGGTAGCTTGCAGCTCTAGGATCTCCCCAGGAGGCAGCTCTCTCAGCCGTAAGGGAAGCTGCCCTTTCCGGTTGCTTCCCCAGCACCAGATCCGCGTGCGCGAGACGATGACCGTGTGGTGTTTCCCCGTTGCGATCTTGACCGCTTCCATCTCTGTTGTATCCTCCCTGAAATCGATGGGCAGGACACGAGGTGGGGTGGATGCGCGAGCAGGGTCGAGCGGCCCCAGCTGCCCATGCCGTGCCGCGCCCCACCCGACGACTTGCATCGACCGAGACGTCGCCGTGGTGTTGTTCTTGTCTTCATACTCTACCAGCGCGATCACATGTTTGTACGTGGCATGCAGCCGGATCTTTCTCCGCTTCTTGAGCCCGTCCGGCTTGGCGGGAAGCTCGATGATGTTCGCCTCATTAAGACTTTCTTTTTCTGATGATGGTGGGGTAGTTTTGTAGTACCCTCTGAGATCTGAGTCGTCCGATCCGAAGGCCAGAATATAGTCATCATGGCATGTCTTCGTGTCTCCTTCGTCGCCAGTGCGTCCACCCCCATCCCTCGCATCATCGTAAGATAGGACGACAAAGCTGGTCTCCCAGCACGCGGCGACTTGGACCGGGTGGTATGTGCGAATGAGGCTTTCTTTCAGCTGCTGGTTGATATTGGGGAGCCGAGAGAGGATGTGCTTGTAGTCCAATTTGACGAGCGTAGTATCTTGTGATAGTGGGTCGCTCTCGTTCGCCGCATTCTTGTTAATTTTTGGCTGTAATATTTGTCCTTGGCTGTCGTCCCCACACGCATAGATGTCGGCCTGGTGTGTGAGGAACAAGGAGTGTCTCCCGCCGAGTGCGGATGATATGATGATGCTTCTGTTTCCGTTTTCCCATTCGTGCGTTTTCCTGAACTCTCGGATGTCTTCCTGGTGAGTGTTGGTGGTGAGTTGTTTGTGTGAGTTAGATCCGGCGGAAAAGAGGGAAAACATTTTTTACAGTTGATGTAAATAACTAAACCACTGCAACTTGCTTTTCTCATCCCCCCGGGGGGGGTCCAAATAGTCGGCAACTCGAACCCGGGTCGACGATCACGGTGGAGTGCACCCCCGGGGGAAAGCTGACACAACCACTTGAACAAAGGCGATCACCCCCCAAAAAAAAAAAAAAAGAAAGAACAACAACAACAGCACGAGGAACAAACGAGAATAAAATGGAACAGCAACCAGAAGAAGAAGACAACCATACACATCCAGAACGGAAGCGGAAAATGATTCAGGAACAGAAAATCATCACACCCCCATATAAGAACAACACCCTCAGCTCCCACCCATCCTCACTCGATAAACGCCGAAAGATCGACCCTGCAACAACAACAACATTAGAATCAGCATCGTCATATGGAAATCATAAGAATGGTGCGGAGAAGACGTCGTGGATCGTGCGCATTCGAAAGTGGTGTGTACGATGGGAAGTGCCGCGAAAAGTGCTGCACACGAGCATCGGCACGTGGATTTCGCATGATGATCCAAGCAACTAAACAAGCACCGCTAAGATTGAGTTTATGTTATGCTAAATGCAGGTTTCATCACGCTGCACCAGTACATGAAGGGGAGCGCCCACCCGGCCAAGATCACGCACGGGCTAGCCAAGACGTTGCTGGTGATCGTGTCCGCAGATATCCTCCGCTTCCGATCCAAAAAGTTCGCCCGCGTCTACGAGGCCCTCCTGGGCTTCCTCATGCGCCCCGCAGAGAAGACCCACTGGAACGGGGTCATCTTTTACTTGCTCGGCGTCATCACTAGCTTGGCGACGCTTCCTCTGGGTCAGTCCTGAAAATCAGCCCTATCTCTCTCTCTCTCTCTCTCTCTCTCGCCATCAAGACACATGTATGACCCAAAATTCAACCAAGCGCTGATGGTTTTTTTTTTTTTTTTTTTGCGTGCGTGTGTGGCAGATATTAGTGTGCTCTCGATTCTGATC
The DNA here is from genome assembly GCA_002873125.1 of Puccinia coronata f. sp. avenae. NCBI lineage: Eukaryota > Fungi > Basidiomycota > Pucciniomycetes > Pucciniales > Pucciniaceae > Puccinia > Puccinia coronata. The sequence continues at coordinate 73,761 of PGCI01000355.1, read as the reverse complement.
CTGTCGTGGGTGGACACGGCGGCGTCGGTGGTGGGACGGGCGTACGGAACGGAGCGAGCGGGGCTTCCGAGCCCGCCGTTTGCGCGGCGCAAGTCGCTGGCGGGGTTTGTGGGGGCGCTAGTGGTGGGAACGGCAACGGCGGCGGGTTTCTGGGGGGTGTGGGCGGGGCGCGGGGCGCTTCCTGAGCGCGAGGCTCTCAGCTGGATCCCACTCCGAGTACTACGAGATTATCCCTCGCTCCAGACTCCACCACCACCACCACGCTACAGGGATCCCTCCCCCGGCCTCCTGATCACACCTCTGCTACTACACCACCCTCGCTTCCTTCAGCTTCTCGACGCCCTCAAGCTCCCCAATCCGAACTCCTCACTTTCCCTCGCTCCCCTCTCCCTCGCTTGCGGCCTCGTAGCTGCCCTCGCTGAGTCCTTCGACCTCTTCGGCTGGGACGATAATCTCGTCTTGCCCATCCTCTCCGGCTGGGGCATCTGGGGCCTCATGAAGTCGTTCAGTTAATCCTCTCATTGAGCTTTCCCCCCGTTGAAAACTGCATATCTGGAAGACGTCCCTTTTCTCAAAAAAAAAAAATCACTTGTCCACTATGGATGTACACAGCCCTCTTTTCTTCAGTACCCATACTTTCTATAAATGTATTTATTAATTCTTCTTTGTTTGGGGATTGGAACCATGACGACACTCTAAAAATTAAAATGATATATAGACAGGACTCAGGACTTCTTCTTCCTACTTTTTCTTTCTTTCTTTCTTTTCCTACATAAATACATGATTGTGAATGAAGAAGGATTTCCAGGGCAATTGAGATATCTTGCGGTACCTTCAGGCAACCATTCATCTACTACGCTAAAAGTAATCAGACCCGCTAAAATATTAGCGTAGCGCTTGCTGCGAAAAATCTGGGTAGTTAGCGATAGCGGTAGCGGTCCAGCGCTGCATTTTAGTGCGTAGCGTAGCGGGGCGCGCGCTACACTATTTCTCCCCAAAGTTTAGTTTAACGTCCGCAAACCGCTAACGCTAAAACTAAATGTAACTTAGTGTCACAGTCGCTACAGCCGCTAAAAGCATCGCTGCATGCTCTTTTAGCGGGTTGGACGTTAAATAGTCAAGGTAGCGTATTAATTAGCCTAAGAATAGCAGACCTGAAGCACAGCCCGCTAAATATTAAACAGCAGATCTAGTGCGCCGCCCGCTGCTTGTTTACCGTAGCGCAGCAATAGCTGATGCATGAGACTGCAATTTTGCAGGCAGGTGGCAATCATCAAATTTTTCCCGCTAATTAGCTACTAATTAGCTATATATATGTTACGAGCGCTAATTATCCCAGTTTAGAGCACCTCCACCGCGGGAGTTAAACCCGGTCTCTATCTCACTTTTAGCTACCCGAACCCAAAAACAATACCCCACCGCGGGCCCTGTCCAGGTTTCTATGTCCCTCAAGCGGGCATGGGTCTCCACCTCTAAAGACTCAATCCCGCCCGGGACATGTCCAAAACACATGAAATGTGGACACGTGTCCGCAACACCCAGCATCCCATCACCAAAACACATCAGAGCATCTTCACCGGGGGAGGTAAACCGGGTAGCTATCCGGGTTTTAGCTACCCAAACCCAAAAATCACCACCCACCGGGGACGCTGTCTGAGGCTTGAAATGCCTTGGTCGCTCGCTCCGGAGGGATGGGGTCGCCCCATTCCGCAACTCCATCCCTCCCGGTGAAACTCCGATCTCCCTTGAAACCTCTGTGTTGTGCATGTGATTCACACACAACATACACAGCACCAGCCCCAACCGTGCCCCTTCATCCTCTAAATGTCAATGAAAGGTGAGTTTAACTCTCCAGTTTGACTACTCCCGCTGGATGCCGCAGCAGCCATGGGAGCTGAATCGCTGCGGCCGGGAGGTATTTTTGACTTTTGCCTACCGGGTTTTACCTCCCCCGGTGGAGATGCTCTCACCCCCCAATTACATAGCTCCTCAGATAGAGCCTCCGGCTGGATGCCACAGCCCTCGCGGTTGGTAAACTGCTGCGGGCGGTCTCTATTCATCATGATTTAGAGCCCAGGTTTACCTCCCGCGGTGGAGCTGCTCTTTGCCACACTTTTGTGGAAACTGGGTGTGTGGGTTCTCCTAGGGTTTTTCACCAACAACAACCTGGCAGAACAGGTTATCAAACGGTTTGGATCAGGCCCCAATCAGTCTTTGACTGCAACGGGGGGTCACCTGAGGCCTCCCCCTCCGTGCACAAGCTACAGATTATGGGGTCGACCTGGGGGAAACAAGGTGGGCATTGTTGTGATGTTGACAAACAGATGAGATTGTATCTCATATGTGAGGACATGAGGAACTATTTACATGGAAAGTACGTCCCAGCCATCTTTTCTGATATATTCATGCTCTAGTATGGTTTTGTTCCTGATGAATGTGTTTGAAATTTCAATCAGGACCATCAAAGAGACTTCCCAGTCCTATCATTGTTAGCCAAGGACTATTTGTCCTGCTTGGCAACCTCAGCTAGTGTGGAGCAATGCTTTTTGGCTGCTGCCAACATTTGTGGACGTGATTGGGGGAACCTAGCTCCCAGAACCATTGAGCAATGCATCAGTTATTCACCAATGGTTATGGCAGGGATATCAAGCCAATGTAGATTTCAAGATGGCCCAGGAAATCATCAACCAAGGCTTTCACAATATTGAGGAAAAAAACACCCGCTCCCAAAATCCAGCCACTGATAAAGCGACATCAAGCGCAAAGTAGGGAAAGTGTTTTTTTTCTTTCCTATCTTTCTCTTTCATGCAATTGCCCACTTGGCCTCCCTCATGTTACTCCCCCAGAATCATGTCATGTAAATGTACATAGATATTTTGTCACATAACCTCAAGTCATGTGAAATGCATGCAATTGCCCAGAAAATTCCTGATACCACCAATACTGTATTGGTAGCGTTACGTTTACTCAATGCGCTACAGCTCTTTGAGATTTATTGTATCCAAGAAAATGATACTTTGTATTGGTAGCGTAACGGAAAAGTGATGCGTTACATCAATCTTGGAAATCAAAATATTGGTGTCCAATTACAATACAGTGTATATGCCAATACAATACCTGTATTGTAATGGTTACACCGTTGCTTGCATTCAGCATCACTTTATCCATCACAGGGTTCAGAGAGTCTTTCATCCATGAGGCCATTTGTACTGCATCTTCTGGGAACCTATCAGCTTGCTACCATGCAGAGACAAGCTTAACATAGTAAAAAAATAGTAAATAAATTAACAACTATTAACAATATTACAAAATGGACTCCAGAATGGATGTGACCCCTCTATTATAACTCCTTATATGACTTATACAGTATAACAAAAATTACTTAAATATAACAAATCATTAAAACAAATAAAAGACCTGTCACACATGTATAAAATCTTTCACACATTTAACAGGCCTCAGAGACAAAAATACTTATGAACTCATAAGATCTACTAGTGCCACACAAATGTGATCTTAAATTAAGATCCACTGATCACACTGATCTTCTACAGATCTGGCCGAGGGAATATCTATCAATGATCCACAAAGTGAATCAAATGATCCAAGATCTTCTCCCAGAAATCTCCAAGCTCTCTGATTTTGTCCCCAGAGGTCTCTTATGAATATTTGAAGGCCCCTGTGTCCCCCCTTTTGAGGATTTCCCCAGCTTTATCATACCTACTGAAAATTACCACTCAGCATTGTCCACTTGCTTATAGCCTTGTGTCCAACCTTGTGGCCCTTCAGTGTTTCATTTGGCCCTCTTCCAGCGTCAACAGAACTCTCCCCAGCTTCACCAGCCAACTCTTTTAACCCAGTTCCCTTCTTGGAGAATTTCTGTAACAAGAAATTGTGAGTTATATTCTTGTTACTTTCTCTCCCCCATTCTTATATCCTGGGCATCATAAAAACCCCTGTTATACAGGCCCCAGCAGATCAGGTTATCCCCAAAAAACAACCTATTGATAGGTCCTGATATTTAGAGGGCACCATAAAAATCCCTGCTTGCAGGCCCCTCTGGAATATTTAATATTCCACAATTTCCTTTATATTTATCAACATTCCCCCATCCCAAAAGGACTTAAAATTGTATAAAAACTATGAAAAATAGCATTTTCATCCTTTTTATAACTTTGTCTATTTGTTCAAAGAGGTAACTGGGAGCAACGCTGCAACCAATACAATACGCAGTTTGTATCACAAGGATTTGTATCAACAAAAATGGCTAAAAAACATATTTACTGGTAGAGGAGCCCAAGGGAATCACATTGGCCATAAAAGAATTTTTCTCAGGGCACTGATACATGGAAAGATACATGCCAATACATCACAAATACCGTATTGGTTGCAGCGTTGCTGGGAGGTGCACATACCCCACCAACCAGAAGGATCCATCCGTTCAAGGGGTATGTACAGTGCCCGGCAATAAGTTTTCATTAGAGCATCCGCATTGGCCGAGTTATTTTCTGCTAGAATAACTCGCGCTTTTCAATGCTAGTTAGCGCCAGGACTGCCCACGCCACATTGGTTCCGCTAAACCTCAAGCCAAATTTGACAAACACAGACAACAAGTTCCACATTGGTACAAACCAAAACTCCTCCAGCCATGGCAGCCAGAACACAAGCCAACCGGTTGGAATCATTCAGGAGACACTTTCAACTCCTCATGGACATTGACGAAGAAACACAGCAAGATGAAGACAACCTGATGAACCTGTTTCTGGACAATTTGGACAAAGAAGCAATGGAAAGGACACCAATCATTGGTCGGATCCCCAACAAAGACCGAGATGCTTTTTATGGACACAAACGATTGATGGCTGACTACCTGAATGAAGGCCCAGTCTACAGTGATGCGGATTTTGAATGTCGGTTCCGGGTCACAAAGAAAGTTTTTTTCCAGCTTTGCAATGACTTGCAGACCAAGAATTCACATGCTTATTTCATTCAACGACCTGTGAGTTCTCTTTTTCTTATTGTGATTGTTTATGAAAGCCAAACTAATGTCAAAAAATAGGACGCAACAGGTAAAAAGAGAGAATGAATATAAGCACGGTGTGGATGTGTCTCCAACGAGCCAACGACCGGGAGATTAATGAGACGGAGCAGGAGGGGGGCGTGTGTTCGACGAGTAAGTGGGCCCCTGAGGGTCCACGGCCGGGCCGATGGACTACTCTCCGAGATGGTGTTGGTGGTAGTAGTGGCTGTTGTGGGTGGTGTGGTGCAGCAAGGGAGGCGCGGGCGGGGGCGTGGGTCTCCCAAAGACGCTGATCTGCCCGGAGCGCGAGGCGACGACAATGAGGCCGCGGTGGTAATGGACAGCGCTGAGGGGATCCACGCCGATCTCTTTAACCTGTATTACCCATACATAGAAAAAAAAATTGACGTTATTTATATATACTAGACGGGAGAAGGAGATATGATGAGAAATTCACCATCACGGGTTGTAGGATCGCTACCTCGTTCCTACCCGGCGCAGGATGCACATCTCTCGGCTTCAACAGCTCGATCCCAAACGTGTAGTCGTGGTGGTCATGCGGCGTGAGAGTATGGTCGAGCACGTCGCCGCCGCTTTTGTGACCCGAGGGAGCCGCAGAAGAAGCAGATGCAGGAGCAGGATGGTAGTTCGGGTGGTGGTGGTGCTGCTGCTGCTGCTGCTGCTGCTGGTGATGGTGGTGGTGTTGGTGATGGTTGAGATGAGGGGCAGGAGACGGCGACGAGGTGGAGAGCATCGAGTGGCGCGCCGTGGGCGCGTGTGCGAGGGGCGGGGCACCGTGGGAGGAGAGGATCTGGTGTAGGCGGGGCTTAGCCAAAGAAGCGCCGGACAGATCCCACTACCCCAAATCCACCAAAAAAAATTACATATGGATTGAGATAAAATGGCGACGACTCCTTTTTTCTTTTTTTGTTAGGAAAGGGAAGCTTACGAAGATCAACTTGCAGTCTTCCGAGACCGACGCGAAGCGGCAGGACCGGTCGTCGCTGAACCAGGGGTCGAAGGAGAGCCCGGTGACGAACGAGCCGTGGGCCTGGCAGCGCGCGATCACCCGCTGCTCGACAGGCGAGTACGCCGTAACCAGGTCGTCCTGTCCGCCCGTCTGGTATATGTATCCCACATTTCCAGAAAAAAGAAAAAAAAAGGGCGAAATCTTAGAAAAAAGGCCCTTGTCACGTCCCGGCTGAGCTCGCAAATCACCTACAAACACAAATCGCCCATCCGACGACCAACAAACGCAGAGCAATGCGCCGAAATAACTCAGATAGGTATCCATTAACCTAAAAACGTGTGCGTGTGGGAGGGATTTCAGCAATCAGACTCATGTCTCTTGTTTTTGCTACCAAAAAAAAAAAAAAAGGAGGGGGGCAGGAAGAGCTGAGGACCCACTTCTCGGAACTGGTGTCGATGATCCTGAGACAGCCATCCTCGCTGACGATGGCACAGAACTTAGCGTCAGGCGAGAAGGCGAAATCTAGCGAGTGTGGATGAGGGGAATGAAAAAGAAAACAGGGAGAGAGAGAGGGCTGATTGGTATATTCATAAATATCAAAGCCCGTTTGTCGGTTTATGTTTTGAGCGGGGGGATGGGACATACCGGTAATGGCCTTCTTGCTGACTTTCCAGTGGTAGACGGGGTTCAGTCGGTTACGTTTCTCTGAGGGTAGGAGGGCGTGGGGGAGGCTGCTAATGATGATATCGTGGCCCCTGGGGTCGTTGTGGGAGAGAGAGGGCGAGGTTGGGTTTGGGTGATTCGTAGTTTGATGTTGAGGATGGATGGCGGTGGAGGGGTGCGGGGTGGATCTGATGAAGGGAGTAGGTGGGGGATAGGGATGGGGATGGTTTGGCCAGGGTTCTTGGACGAAGGCGGGGCAGTCGTCCCGGTCCTTGTCCCAGCAGATCATGGTGCCGTCCATGTGGGAGGAGACGAATTGGGCTGCTATACTATTATGGTCCCGGCGGGCAAGGGAGGAGGAGGAGGGGGCCAGCCAGGCGATGCGGGTGACGGGTGAGCTGGAGATGGAGCCGCTCTTGTTCAGTCGCGTGTACCGCGCACAGAAGGGGTCAAAGTACATGAGGTCACCCGTCGCGAACCCAATGACCACGTCTAGCGTGCTGGCGGAGGCCGTGTAAGGGTTTACACACACGTGAGTCGGACAGGCTGCAAAGGTGAGTCTTGCAATCGTCTCCCCGGATGGGCGCGGGGGTGAGAGTTGAACAAAGGTGAGCGACTTGTTCCATGTGTAAAACCCGAACGTCCGTTCCTCCCCCTCCTCCCGCCCTGCCAGCGATGGCGAGGAGGAGGAGGAGGAGGAAAATGAGGAGGATGAGTCCGCTGAGGTGCCATAGAACGTCCTGATCACCGACTGCGGTATCGGCAGCCCGTCGCTCGATTTGATGAACGTTGAGGTGGACCCTTTGAACGCGGCCCGAGGACGCGATGACAGTGAGTTGAGAGTCGATTGCGAGCTGGTATTATATGAGCTTAGCGAATGCCCCCCGTTCCTTGAAGCATTCGATAAAGATGACAGAGTGGATGAAAAGTTCAAAGCGCGGTTCTTGATGGGGGAAGTGACGGATCTTGGCGGGGGGAGCGACGAGTTTTTGTCCGTTGTTGAAGAGGTGTTGTTCGTGTTAGTGGAGGTGGGTACAGAAGCGTTTGGGGAGAGTGAAGCTGGGTCGTCAGCGGAGGAGGAGTTAGAGTCGGTCTGTTCGTTGTTGTTGTTGTTGTTGTTGTTGTTGTTGTTGAGGTCGTTATTCGCAAGATCGGGTGGCGTGTCTTTCGTAGGACGTGCGTACTTGGTGGCGGCGGTGAGGAAGCCCGGATGGGGGAAGGGGTTGGGAGGGGGCACGGGGGGGAAGTTGATGATGACGGTAGCGAGCGAGCATGGGTACGCCGGGGGGGCGATCAAGTTCTGAGAGACGTCGGCATTCGCGGGGACGCCGGGCACGGCGGGGACTTGGACGATAGGCATGACGGCGGGAGTGGAGCTGGTGGTGGTAGAGGAGGAAGAGGCGGGTACGAGTTGGCTACTGCTGCTGCTGCTGCTGGTAGTGGTAGTGGAGATGTTTTGGTTCTGTGAGAGGCTGCTGCTACTGGTGGGATGGATCTGGCTGGATACGAGTGGGACAATATTAGAGTTAATAGATGAGGAGGCGGAGATGGTGGATGCGGTGCTATTGAACGGTTGCTTGGAGTGGTGTAACTCGACGCTGTTGCAGTTGTTGTTGTTATTGTTGTTGTTGCTTCCCATCCCATGAGTGGCACTAACAGTAGTAGTACCCGCGGCTGAGCCTGCATGCTGTCGGTTGAGATGCATGACGAAGAAGTAGCTTCCTTCTGGGGCAGAGAACGCCACTGAGCCTACGGCCATGACGAAGGATTGATTGTTAAGTTGTTTTTTTGTTTTTTTTGAAAACAAAAAAAAAAGAAAATGAAAGTATTAATAATAGTAAGTAAGTAAGTAAATAAGTAATAGTCAGAAGAATGAATTTAATAAAAGATTCCCAGTGGATCATCACTTCGCTTGGGTTGGTTCTGTAATAGAGTCAGATCTAGAATTTCCAATTCTAAATTTCAGATTTTTTTTGGGAATCTACAGATCTGACTCTGTAGGACCCCCTACAGATTCAAAGGGACAAAACTGTTGAAAGTGAAAATAATAAAAACTCACTTTTAGAACAAAAACAAACCACTTTACCACCATGAACAACACACTCACTGTTTCACTCCTCACTATCATCATCATCATCATACTACTACAATCAACAACAACAACAACAGCAGCACACAACGACCGTCTCGCTAAGCTGACAGCACTCACCAAGGCGGGGAAGGGCGTAGCACCACTGAACGACAAACTGTACGACGAGATCCTATCCGGACCACGCAACTTCTCCGTCACACTCCTCCTCACCGCACTCGGCTCTCAGTTCCAGTGTCAACCCTGTCAGTAAGTAGTACTCTCACCATTCATCTAAATCACTCACCACAAGAAGAATAAGAAGAAGAAGAAGAAGAAGACTCTCATCACTGGCAATAGAATCTTTGACTTGGAATATCAGTTGATCGCTCGACAATGGAACAAACAACCCCCGCGTATAAGGAACACTCATTTCTTTGCCATGCTCGACTTCAAGGAGGGGAAAAACACTTTTGCTAAAGTAAGTCTATGTGCCCATCAGATCAGATCAGATGGGGGAAAGAAAAAAAGTCTGCAATGATTGATCATGATATTGATGGGATCATATAGCTTGGTCTTAACACGGCACCTCAAGCGCGAATTTTCTTAGCGAATGAAGGTGAGGGCGCGGTAAGGGATCTAAAGAAGCAAGTAATCAGTTACGATTTTAATAAGGGAGGACCACGCGGACTAACGGCGGAGTTATTCACCGACTGGGTCATCGAAGCTGCTCATCTACCCCACTTCTTTACTCGTCCACCTAACTACGGTCGCATCTTTGCTGCATCATGTGTCCTCCTCGCTACCGCTATCCTCGGCAAAGTCGCTTGGCCACTCCTCCGCTTCATCTTCACCAGCAGGTTCATCTGGGCCGCCGCTTTCTTGGTCAGTATCTACATCCTTTGTCTCTTTTTTTTTGAAACATTTTATATCTATCATCAAGCCACTCATAATATCCTCCTCCTTCCATTCTCCATCCAAGCCCATCATCCTACTCATGGTCTCGGGTCAGATGTGGTGCCAGATCCGATCACCGCCGTACATGGTCAAATCGCCCAGTGGCGCACCGGGCTACATTGCGGGAGGATACTCGAACCAATACGGCGTGGAGACGCAAGTGATTGCCAGTCTATGTCAGTCGACTCTCTCACCCTTTCTCACTTGTTTCCCACCGTCAATTCATACTCTCCATTTTTTTTTTTTTTTTTTTTTTTCTTGATTGGAATGAATTGCAGATGGCGTGCTGGCCTTTGCGGCATACACGCTCGCCTTCACCGTCTCCAAACTGGACGACCCGATCCGGCAGCGGGTCGCCGTGTACGTCTGGCTCGGCGTCTTTGTCACCATCTCCAGCATGCTTCTCAACATCTTCCGCATGAAAAAGTCCGTCCCCTCCTCTTTTTCCTTTTCTTTAAGAGTACTTTCAAAGCTGACCGGTTCATATATTTCGCTCGTAATCACAGTGGAAGCTATCCGTTCAAGTTGCTTCTTTAACATCGAAAAACCTGACCAGGAAAAGAAAATCCCCCTCGTCAAGATCAAAGCAGACCTGTCTCTCTCTCTTGATCACTTGTATTCAACTAGGTTCCTGTCCCCTGATTGGATCACCAGAAAGATTGCCGTCGCTTGTCCTTGTTCTTTCACCCGAGACGTATACACTAGAAATCAAAGAAGAAGAGAAAAAAAAAAGCATCGCGCGCCGGAGAGGGCTGAGGGAGACTGGTGTTCTCTGCCTTGAAGATAATACCCACTGCTCGTCCTGTACATGATCGCAGTAGATATGTGGGATTATCAGGGCCTGTACCATGGGCCTGAATTTGTCCAAATTGCTCCTTTTGCTATCCTCTACACCCAATTTTTTTCCGAAAGCAAGGAGGAGGGTTAAATGGTTGAAACTGATGACTTTGTGAGCCCAAGACTGTCTTTTGGTGAGGGTCAGTTTGAGCTGTATGTACAGTGCCTGGAAATAAGTTTTCATTAAAGTTTACATGGAAATAGACATAACCATTCACCCACGCAAAACCCTGAGCTTTTCCTCCAAGGTAGAAAAAGTCCCCAAAAGAATGAATATAAATGAAAATAAAACAAAAAGCTCAATTTGTGATGGCTTGAAAAAAAATTTGAGGTATTTGAACTTTGACAACTGCTTGATTAATTTTTTCATCAAAGAAGTGAACAGTGGGTCAGGAAGCAGGGAATCTGAATAATTTGATGAGATTTTGAAATTTTTAAAAATATTGAAGAGTACACTTGCAGGACATATCCAAAAACTGGTTGAAGTTGTGATTCTTCAGAATCTCAGTGGTGTTTTTGATTTTTCCAGTTTGCAAGACCAGGAAATTGTTGGGTAAGAGATCAAATACATAACAAATTTTGGATTTTCAAATTTCCATTACCTCTTTCAGATGCCCTGCTTTCTGACCCACTGTTCACCTTTTTAGATGAAAAAATTCATCAAGCAGTTGTCAAAGTTCAAATACCTCAAATGTTTTTTTAAGCCATCATGCATTGAGATTTTGGTTAATCTTCATTGATATTCATTCTTTTCGGAACTTTTTCCACCTTTGGGCAAAAGCTCACCATTTCACATGGGTGAATGGTGATGTCTATTTCCAAGTGAACTGTAATGAAAACTTATTGCTGGGCACTGTACATAAATATGTAAGAAATATGGAGAGAAATTAAGAGTTTGGAAAAATGGAAATTTCATGCTCTTCATATACATACATACATATGCTACAGACCGTGAATTGGAAGACCTCCTAAACAGGTTGAATATTTTATATACAACTTGAGACGGAGGTGATCAGCCTGAATACATACGTGATGTGATCAAAACTGAGTGGTCATTCCATCATCCCATCTGGGTTTTCAAGGTTCTACATATTCATGCAGACACATGTGCCCAATGGGCAGCTAGAAGATGCAGTCTATATTCTCCTGATTAATACTGTGTTGGTTGTGTTTTATAATCAACTCTGATTCTCATGATACATATTTACATAGATTTTATACGTGAACCTGTCTAAGCAGTCTTGCCCACTTAATAAGACGTTTCAAGTTGGGCACTATGACCATCTTGAACCCCAATGTTATGACACTTGTCATCAAATTTTAACTCAAAAAATGATCTGATCCTATTCTTCCAAAATATCCAGATACAGAGGCGTGAAAATTTTGCAAAATTTTATGCATCAAGGGTGTTAAAAATGGGTTTAAACATGGTTACACATCCCAACGTGAACCGTCCTAATTGTGGCGTATACACTGCCAGCATAATTGGCTAGGTTGAAGGTATGTGTCCCAGTTCAACTGGGTTATACTTAACCAAGTTCAACTTGGGTGCATCTCAACTGATGAAATGTAATCCAAGGTAGCTGCTTTGGATTTATATCTCATGGGATCAAATCCAACCAAGTTAATTATGTAATTGGGTTGGATGTATCCCATTTTAATCAGGATAGCCTCATCAACCAAGCTAACAATTCTGGCAGTGCTATGTACATAGCGCAGCACAAGCTGGCCTATCAACTAATTGATTGGGTTGATTTTATTCATGGAGCTGACAACAGAGAGTCAAACAAATCACAGAGAGTGGTACATTAAAAGAAGAATATGGATAGCCATCTTCCCAAATAGTGTTGAACCATATTCTGGCCCAAGTTTTGATATTATGGATACTTATATAGAAGAAGGCAAGCACATATCTTTTGCTGAATGATTATCAGCAAGTGGTTGTTGGAATTGATTGATGAAAAGATCTTGACAGGAAGGATTTCAAGTGGAGGAACAGTAGAAATCAACACTCAGCTATATAAATATTCTTTGATAGTGAGCATCATTGAATATTTATTAGCAAGTTCAAGTCTAGAACAATTATTAATTTTGAGATTTGATTTAACTCTTCTAACTTTTGTTCACCTTCATTCACAATTTCTTCAATCATCTCTTCCATTTCATCTGGAATAAAGGTGGCTTCTGTATCTTTTTTCAAGAATTGTCCAATCAGCTCCCGGTTTGCTGGCCACCGGTTGGACGGCACTGATTGGACAGGGTGTCCGACCGGCTGGCAAGCGCATTGGTCGGACCCGCCTGTCCTGGTTGAACACGGCGGGTCAAACATAGCTCGACCTGCGGTGTTCAACCGGTTAATTGTTGAATTTTTCTCTTTCTGTCTCCCTCTGTCCTATTCCCCATTTTCCCCCTTTCTTGAATCTTCCTGATCTAGACTGAACTATAGTCATTAGTAGCTTGTTTTCTGTTGAATTATTTTATCAACAACTCATGTCTCTTCAATGATTTCTTTCTTTTTCTAGTTCATTATCTGATTCTTAAAAACTGATTACTTGAATTAACGCCTCATAGTATCTGTGATTCAAAATACTTTATCTTGACTGACTCATCTAGCCTAACTAAAAGAGAATGAGATGTTTTGTCCAAGTTTGTCTTTTTCAAGAACTTATTTTGTCTTCTCTCAGTTTTTATTCAAAAATGTCTTTTATTCATTTTTGTCGAACCACATTCTAACCACTTGTACTTAGTCTATTTAAGCTAGCCTAGTTCAGTGAACAAAAACCATTGGTTCTTTCATTCTTTTTCCGTGAGCCTTTCCCAAAAAGACTTCAATCTTTTTGCGCCACCATTCTCAACAATCCTTTCCTTGCGCCAACAGCTTTTAATTTTAACATTAATGCCGGTAGTAAGGGGGCGTGACAGGATTAGTGTTGGTTTGATTTGACATCGCCACAGCCGCATTCACACTATTATATACATAGCCTCTATAGTTGTCACTCTTTTGTGGTGTGAGCTTTTGGGAACAGGTGGTGCAAGTCATGGCCCCAAATCAATGGGCTTCCATCCCATGCCATATCATGGTGTAGTTGACTCCAAAACTAATATATACATGTACACATGGTGATAAGAAAGCTTCAATGACCAAGATGCACCCTGCACGTGACCAAATGACATACTAAGTGGAACTTAGAGGCCAATATATCTATTCATCAACTCAATTGGAATAAGGCAAGGAGGAAGAGATAAGCAACACAAGAATGACGACAACTACTTGACCAACCAAATAGCAATACACGCCACTGATAAAATACACAGGAGCAAGATGGGTACTACGAAACTGAGACAAACATAAGTCACCTTCAGGCAAAAAAACAAACTTTTAATGTCTGGAGTACTGAGTGAGAAATAGATAGGTTTGCAATAATTCTCGGAGGTCAATCAAGGCTAGAGGCACCTTGCGAGGGGGTGTATCGAGAGATTCGGAGCACATATATTTGTTAGGTGGACTCATACTCGGACTAATCCGAGGCTCGAAGGTAAGATGAGAACGCCAAAAGAATGTATGATTCTGTCTGTCACGAGTTGATTATTTGGAGTCGAAAACCAGTATTCAACGATGGCTGCGAATGAATCAATCTTTGCGGTCCGTTAAGGCGTCTTCGTTAGCAGGTTTGTCTCTGCCAATAATAATAATAATAAAATAGCCAAACAGGCGAAATTTGTTTCCAGATGAGGTACGGTAAGTGATAAGACGAGAAGCCAAGCCTGCTAGTTTTGGAGCGAATCTAAGCTTACCCAAGAGAAATGGTGGGCAACCTGATGCAACTATTTTCTGCTTCCAAAAGGCCAGCAGCTGCGGTGTACCACGCGATGCTGACATGAGAAAAACCTGTTAGTGGGCTTGCCGACTAGCTGGTCTGTATAGGCTTTAACTTGTTCGACTTACAAGGCGGTGATCACACCTGAAAAGAATTGACGATAAAATGATGTGTTGGTTCGCAAATGTCACTCGCATTATAATCAGGCGTCAAAAGTACGATAAGAATGCTTACCAAACACTCCACCGGCCTTGGTAAGGGCATCCGATTCAGCGCAAAGCTTGCCGAGCTAATTAAATAATGCCAAACTCAGTTAGGATGAAAAAAATCTATTTGACAGATGGGACAGTTTACTAACCGCCAACAGAAGAAATGTGACATCAAGGAAGAAGAATAGCGTAACGAGTGCGACGGATGTCCTCAAAGAACCAAGGAGCATCATAGTCTAAATCGGAACATTGTGAAGTCAGCTCCAGCCGATTCCTACCAATCTTGCTTCCCAGGCGTTTACAGCCAACTCAACTGTAAATATGAACTTGAGAGGAAAAGCGACGGAAACGAACCATAAGAGATTAGTCAAAGGGTTGTCGGGGGGCAGCAGTCCAGGATGCAATTGTGAATGATTGCTTACCCATGAAAAGAGGAATAGTCCCAAGGCACTCTCTAATTCATTTTTCTTAGTGGCATATGCGGCCAAGATACCGGAATTCGGATAGAGAATCAGACCAAAGCTGCGGGGATTCATGTTTTGTTACTTTGCCATCCCGCTTGATCGATTGGTATTTCAAATGAAAGTCGAGCTCACCTGATCCAAAATCCACCTAGTTACAGCAGGAGTTGGGTATTTCAGTTCTCGGGTCATACTCAGAACAAGTAACAGGAGGAATAAGACAAACCGTAAGAGGAAAAGGCAGTTGCGCCAAAGGTGTTTCCTAAAACCAAGCTAGAATTTCAGACGGCTTGTTGGCGCAGTTAGAGCTAAGATTGTTTGACCTACCGCAAGCGAATTCCCACATCCCAGCCAGTATCTGAACTAGACCACCTATTGACGAAAGGATGGAATAGCGGCGCCAAAAGCATTATTAGACGTATATATGAGCCAAGGTCCGTCAGACTACGAGCTGAACTCACCATAGCCAAATGCCATAGAAACAATTAAATTTTCGGTCTTGATTCCCTGAGTCTGCAGGTTGAATAAAGATAACACGAAGGTGGTAGCCGCAAAGCCTACAAGTATCGTTCGACATCATCAGTCTTCTCCTCGCTGATCCCCACATTATTGCTCATAATTTAGCCACTGACTCGCAAGCCCAAGCGGTGCGGGGTTGGCGAACTATTACTCCCAAAAGGATGTAGATAAGCCATGGGTGGGCTGGTCAGTATGAAGTACCAAATTAGTGGGCAATATGATTATCATCATTGTAATAATAACCTTTCTAGGTGCAGTGGTTGTGGTATAATGTTGGATCATTTCGGAGTGAGTACTGGCGAGAGTCAGAGGTCGCGTGTTAGCTGGCAAGGTGATTGCGTCACAGCTATCCTGTTTCATGACTGAAGGCAGCTTCTTGTATCGAGAGTATTGTAAGCTGTGTTAATGAATTGACCCTGAGAACCTTAATAATTGAACAAAGATATTCAAATTAGTCAACACCTGTCCACACAAATCTGACGGATATCTGGATATTCTGGACGATTGGATAGGGGATATATGCATGATAGCCATGAAGAGCATGAAGCAAGCTTCCGGTTAAAGCTTAAACTCTTTGGAGGTTTAGACTTTGGGTCAATGAAATTTTAGCCCAACTCACAACGCGGCACACGCCCTCACAAAAACCTTTTACTGCTTGATCGATAAAGCGGTGTGCACGCGATTGTGTGTGACGAACCGGGGGGGATGACAATCAGAACCAAATATGTGGGTGTGATGCGGAAGGGGTGGGCGGGGTCTGTGAGGAACCTACTGGAAGTGAGACGGCAAAATTCGAAGGAAATCGAGCCGAGGTTATCCCTGTGGTTTGGGCGCGAGAGGCGAGAAATTGGTGGGTCTGATGAGGTCTGATGAATGGATGTTTCGAGGGGGTCGCTGTCTGTGGACAACGAAAAAGATGATAGAGTGCGTTAGTGGCTTTTATCAGAGTCCTGGATTGTGTATTCCAGTTCCCAATCCCATCGATTATTAGGACAGTTCACATTGGGCAATGGAAATCCGTAGCCACACATCAACAGAATCCACCCGCCAAATTGGCTGGCGCGTTGGTTGATACTTTGCTGATAATCTGCTGATTTCGGCTCAGTGTGAACGGTCCTGTTATGTATACCGATACGGTGCGCAATGAGTCCTGAAAGGCTAGGGTCTAGTCTTGTTGGGGAAGGAAAGGAAGATGTACCGGGAAATAAAGCAATCGGCTGGGGAGGAAAAGTGCTTCTACATGGGGTGGATATTTGGTTGATTTGATGGATTGTTCGGTGGGAATCATCCTAGAAGGATGGATGGCATTTGGAGAATGAAAGACATTTTTCTCGAAATATCTTGCAATCCACGACACTAGAGGCTGATGCTGACTCGGGGCAACAAGAGAAAGGCAAAATTTGAATGACTGACCACAACAACGCGTGATGTACTGTCGGTCCGTCGGAAGAGGTCGAAAGAAGTTGGTTAGTTACTCAGCACACTGCGCGAGCAATAAGGTAAGGGAAGCTTTCAGGATAATGATGAATAAATATTTCGTGTTTGTTGTAGATGGTGAGGAGACGGGGAGAGTTGGGGTAGATAAATATGTACATATGTAGCTCTTCCGAAATATCCGGTTACAATACAAAGATGTAAATTCCTGCGACGGCCACTAGAATACCGCTGCGTCTGGGTAGATGGTGAGTGGATGCAGATTACCATGTATCCTTAGTTATGCTACTCTTTTTCTATTCAACCAGCCGATCTTGCAATACTGGCGTGTTACGGCGGTTGCGCCTCACACCGTTGGAGCCGGCCACATCATACATGAGTCATCTTATCCACTCAATGGCACATTGAAATATTTCTATTTACTTGTGTTGTACCTAAACCGTGCTTCCTCCACTTACCGGACCCTTCCCTACCCTTCGCATCTAACCGCCACCAGTTATCTCCAACGACATCAAAAATCGATGGTATGATGACAATGGCAATACATACATCTACATACGCATCCTGACGTACAAATCAATAAACTCCAGCACACCAGTTCCCCAGGACAGACCTGGACAGACCAGGACTGGCCCCTCCAAACTCCACCTTCCAATTTCAATGGGTGTCGGGTGTCCATGAGGACTGTGGAAGATACAACATGAGATGCGTATATCGTTAATCCCATATTTCATCGAGATTTGTCCTGAGTGTGCTCATCCGAGAGTCCAGACTGCATAAGAGAAAGGTGCTTCACTGACACTCCTCTGGGACCAGCCCTGGCCAGTCAGTGATTCCATGCAGATGGTTTCCCATTCCCTGCTGATGAGGGCGGAAGGAAACAACTTTGAACTTTCTACTAGCAGCGTGAAGTTATGACGCCTCCTTCCTTATCGGAGACCGATACAGAAAACTGCTCAACTGCTCCACTGCCACAGAGGAAATCCCGCTCTCTCTCTTATTAGAACTCAAAATGGGTGACACTCTGGTCCACAACCCGATGCGCGTGATTAGCTCACTCTGTGTCCGGTTCCGGTCTCCAAACGGTAAGTATAGATTTCACTAACCTGGTCCACAACCCGATGCGCGTGATTAGCTCACTCTGTGTCCGGTTCCGGTCTCCAAACGGTAAGGAAAAGAGAACGGAACCGGGCGCCGGGCAGGAACAGACTAAATACATGATGATGCGGACTACATGACTGCGGACTCTCTCACTAGTACGTCGTTAGGGTTCTAGTGAAATCTGTGACAGCTTCCACACGTGTCACAGACCCATCGTAACACCCCCTCCCACATGTGGAAGCATGACCCGTTTCTTGAGGTTGATCCGAGGGATGGCTTCTTCAATCTTGTTAGGTCCGAGTCGCTTGGTGAAGATATCGGCTAGTTGGTCTAATGTGTGAAGATGTGGTTCTGCTTCATATGGCTTCATCATATTCACTGGTGTCTACATTCATATCACCTGTAGTGACAGGTGATATGAATGTAGACACCAGTGAATATGATGAAGCCATATGAAGCAGAACCACATCTTCACAGCCCCCCATGCTTTGTAGGGGTTTATCATGACAAGGCAACATAATACTCTCAGAAGTCACGTGGTAGCGCTGGGCTCATAACCTGTGAAACATCTTAAAATATTATGTGTCCTGTGGGAGTCGAACCCACGTCACTTATATCCATGTCAAGTGTACTAACCACTGTACTAAGGACGCTTGTACATGAATGGCTGGAAGTGGGTAAATACATGCCACTGGTGTCAAATGAGTACCCTTGAATGATGGGTGGAGCCTGTAGTGACAGGTGATATGAAGGTAGACACCAGTGAATATGATGAAGCCATATGAAGCAGAACCACATCTTCACAGCCCCCCATGCTTTGTAGGGGTTTATCATGACAAGGCAACATAAAACTCTCAGAAGTCACGTGGTAGCGCTGGGCTCATAACCTGTGAAACATCTTAAAATATTATGTGTCCTGTGGGTTCGACTCCCACAGGACACATAATATTTTAAGATGTTTCACAGGTTATGAGCCCAGCGCTACCACGTGACTTCTGAGAGTATTATGTTGCCTTGTCATGATAAACCCCTACAAAGCATGGGGGGCTGTGAAGATGTGGTTCTGCTTCATATGGCTTCATCATATTCACTGGTGTCTACATTCATATCACCTGTCACTACAGGCTCCACCCATCATTCAAGGGTACTCATTTGACACCAGTGGCATGTATTTACCCACTTCCAGCCATTCATGTACAAGCGTCCTTAGTACAGTGGTTAGTACACTTGACATGTATATAAGTGACGTGGGTTCGACTCCCACAGGACACATAATATTTTAAGATGTTTCACATAATGTGGCCGTCCACTTGATCTTGACGTTGTAGTGTCGAACAAAATCGTTGATGAAATAGAAAGCGCGTGTCAAATAACGTGTTTTCTTCTTTGACGCGTTGTCGCCGGCTATGAGGATGGCGGCTTCGTTGTCACAATAAATTTCAAGGGTCTTGGGAATTTCAAGGTCAATTAGAAGATTGTTGAGTTGAGCAAGTACTTGAGTCCCCTCGGAAAGCGCAATGTATTCAGCAGCGCAGGTTGATAAAGCGACAACTGTTTGGCGTTTCGCTCCCCATGAGATGGGGTTACCGTTATGTTTGATAACGTGGCCTGAAGTAGAGCGTTTGTGTTCTCCTCCCCAATTCGAATTGCTCCAGAGTTCTAGTTTGCTGCTGTTACGCCCAAAGGTAAGTGTGAGATCAGAAGTACGCTTGATGTAGCCAATGAGAATATCTAGCGCGTCCCAGTGTTTTTTAGACAGTGAGTTGCTGTATCTCGCCAACAAATTGACCGAGTAAGTGAGATCCGGTCTTGTGCCGCCTGCCAGGTACATGAGTGAACCAATGACTGATCGGAATCCCGTTGTGTTTATTGCCTCGCCTTCATTCACCTTGAGCGCCTCTTCAGGCAGTGTGCTCCTTCTGGGGTAGCACGGCCGGCAGTACTCTCTCACCACTTGATTAACGAGTAAATGCTGGTCAAGTTCCAAGCTACCGTCTTGATGACTCTTGATATTGATACCCACCAACCAATCCACTGTGGTGCTCCATTTGATGTCCAGCTTGCCCTTGATTGCCTCGCGTAGTGATTGAAGCATGGCAGGTGACGACGCCATTGCAAAACCGTCATCAACATGGAGCCAGATAACTATGAAACCATATGGATTGCGACAATGATATAAAGAGGGTTCAAGTTCACTCGCTACGTACCCTAGTTTTTCCATTTTCCCTTTAAAAAACTTCCACCAGCATCTTGCAGCTTGCCGAGTGCCATACATCGCCTTCTTGAGTTTCATCACCTTTCCATTCCATTCTGGCCTGATTTCAATCGGTGGTTGTACGTACACTTCCTCCTCAATGGGGCTGTAGAGATAGGCCGAACTGACATCAAAAGTGGCTGTGGCAAACGTGTGTTCTTGTGCAATTGATAGAAGCAGGCGGAGGGTGTTGAGCGAGGCCGTCGGTGCGTAAACTTCATTGCAATCGACGCCCATGGTCTGGTTGAACCCTTTGGCAACGTACCTCGCGCAATACTTCAAGATTGACCCATCTGGCTTGTGTTTTATAGCAAAAACCCACCGTGCACCTAGGACTTTAATTCCGGGATGTGGGTTGATGGCGTCCCAGACGTCTAGATTATCAAACTGTTTCATCTCGTAGGTGGCGGCGTTCTTCCAGTCACCAGCTTCAGGGCATTTCAGGGCCACTCGGATGTTTTTGGGTAGTCCATGGTTAGGTCCGGTTGGCAGGTAAGCAATGGTCTTCTGTTCTTCCTCAGCAAGTTTCTCCGTCGGTTCCTTGCCCAAAATTAACTTGACTTTGTTCAGGAGGAAGTCGATGTCATTTTTTAGTACTTTTTTCTTGACTTGTAGTGCTTGGAACTCTGGAAAAACGGCCAATGTCAAATGGATCATGCATCGCTCGGTTGTCGACCAAAACCACCAACCGGCGCCTGCTTCAGGATAACCTAACAGGTAGCAGTCTTGGGCGCGTTCGCCCAGTTTTCCTTGACGTTGTTCTTTGGGTACGTGGACTATTGCTCGTGCACCAAACGAGTACAACGAGTTTGGTGAAGGAACTCGTTTGTATAACTTCTGCAGTGGGGAAGTGTCGACTCTGCTGTTGGGTATTCTGTTGTGGAGATAAGCCGCCGTCTTATACGCATAGCTCCAGAAGTACTTGGGGAGTCTGCTGTCGTGCAGCATGGTGCGGGCCATGTCACCAAGTGTACGGTTGGCCCGCTCCGCCTCGCCGTTGTCATCTGGGTGGTAGGGTGAGACAGGAGCAAGAGTAGTGCCGAGTTCGGCTAGTTGCCCTCTGAATGCGTTGACATATTTGGCGGCGTTGTCGCAGCGTAGATAGGACGGAGCTTTTCCACATGCAGTCTTAAGGTGCTTGATCCACTTGAGTAGGGTGTTGGGGACATGATCGCGCGTTGGGATACTCGCGCAGAAGGTGTAGGTGGAGGTGTGGTCTCTCAGGGTGATGACGTAGGCGTGGCCGTTAATGTCCTTATTGAAGGGACCTATCACATCCGTTACGCACATGTCTAGTGGTTTGTCACGGGGTAATTGGGACTCTACTCCGTTGGATCGTAGGCGCGTGGCTTTTGACTTGGCGCACCTCTCGCAGAAGAACGGTTTGAACTCAAAACAGCGGTCAGGGAAATGGAGGCGCAGGAATTTCTTGACGACTTCATCTGAGACGTGTCCAAGACGAACATGCCAGAGATACGGGTCAAAGGATGGGAGTTGACATATCTTGTTGATCTTAATTTCATTAGGGATTGAGGTGACAATGGTCCAACAGAAATTATTAAAAACTAGAGGGAAAGACATCTTCTCCGGATTGACTAGTACCGCTTCCGTTCCGTTGTGTTTGAACCTCCAACCGGCAACCACAAGACGTCCCGTAGACAAAATTGAGCCTTTTACTCCTTCACAGAAGTAAACATTATTGATGTTAATTGTCCCCTTCGGCGTCGGAATGCTCAATCTGCCAATGTAGTTCAACGGTGCAATGCAATCAGACACGGCCAGGGAGACTGTTCGAGGGCTGGAGAGTTTGGACGTGATGGTGAAGAAGGGAGACGGGCCACTCACATTGGTGGTGGCACCAGAATCAACCAGGACCACTCCGTTGTGGACATCGGGGATATCTATCTTCCGCAGCCTATTGTCAACTTGTCGTTGTTCGTGTGTTGGGGGGCGAGGGGGAGGGACATATTGGGAGTCTGTGTCAGCATGATTTGCTGGGGGTTCCTTAATGCGTCCGAATCGGATGTCCTCCCAGAAAGCCTTGCAGTCGCAGTACCAATGGCCTCGTCCGCCGCAGTACAAGCAGTTCCAGCCATGCTTCTCGCAAAGCAAGTCGGCTGGCGTCTTCCCTTTGTAAAAGGTGGCCTTCTCAATCGAGAATTTTGGCCGTGATGGTTGGTCTTGCTGGGATCTGGCCTGTAGTGGTACATAGCGCGCACTTGTTTTGTACGCGGCTACTTGTCCGACGGACATGTTGACGTCGGTGGCGATGGTGCCAGGCGATAGCGTGGAGTCGCATGAAGTCTTGCTGAGGGCGGCCTGGATGATGGTGGTGACTTCACTAAATGATGGTGGGGTGTTCATATCATCGAGGGGTTGGCTAATGGAATATTCAAAATTCTTCCTGTCGACGCCGTTGGGGGAAGTGGCGACGGCTTGGAGGAACAACCCCCAGACTTCATCTAGGGTTGGGTTGACACGGTCCAGGTCGGCTTTCAGGGTGCACCAGCTTGCTAGCCAGGATTCACTGGCGGGGGGTCATTCGCTAGCTAGGCGCAGAAGTTTTTTGATCGCCATGAGTTTGTGGCGCCGGCCAGATCTTTTGCACTTTTCGCGAAGTAGGACAAAGAGTTCTCTGGGCTTATCACTTTGGCCAGACTCTACGATGGTGAGTAGAGCTGGACCAAGCGAGTTGCGGATGAGACTAGCAACTGCTTGGTTTTCGGGTTGGTTGAGTTTATCAAAATTCTCAAGGTGTTTGATAAACGAGCCATCGCAATCAAAGGCATTGACGAGGGTTTGATCGATGGCTTTCTCCCAGTCGGAGAAGTTAGACCCGTCAAAGGCCAGGATGGGCTTTTTTGGGTTTTCATCAGTAAACATTTTGATAGGTGATTTGATGAAATGTTTGAGGACATTCTTGGCATGGGAGAGACGGATGTTGGGATGGTTGTTGGTGGTGTGGTTTTGGAGGTTGAAGATTTCTTGGGATTGGTTTGCGATTAACTCATTTTGGTTGCGGAGTTGGTCAGCAAACTGTCTCTTCATTTCTTCCATTTTTACTGCTAGTGTTTTTAATTCCTCCATGTTGGAGTTGGATGAGATTGGTGTCTTTTGGATTTGTGCGGGTAGGGATCTTTCAATCAAGGAGTCGTCGGAGTCCTTAAACTTGGTTTCAGGTACGGATTCGTAGTCTGATTCAGGTAATTCTTTCAATAAGGGATCGTCCCAATCATTCATCCAGACCGAGTTGGAGGCGCGAAATACACGGATGCACAGAAGCTGAGACGGCTTTTAACCTATTAGAACTCACAATGGGTGACACTCTGGTCCACAACCCGATGCGCGTGATTAGCTCACTCTGTGTCCGGTTCCGGTCTCCAAACGGTAAGTATAGATTTCACTAACCTGGTCCACAACCCGATGCACGTGATTAGCTCACTCTGTGTCCGGTTTCGGTCTCCAAACGGTAAGGAAAAGAGAACGGAACCGGGCGCCGGGCAGGAACAGACTAAATACATGATGATGCGGACTACATGACTGCGGACTCTCTCACTAGTACATCGTTAGGGTTTTAGTGGAATCTGTGACAGCTTCCACAAGTGTCACAGACCCATCGTAACATCTTTTTCTCTCCAACCAATATCAAACGGCGCACGTTCCTTCAGGTTCCTTCCAAGTTCAAGTTGTACATCGTGGGGCAAATCTGTACGCGGCTCCGCAAAGATCATCAATCCAAGAGTCAAGAGTCAATTAGACGGAAGGATTGTGAAAAAAAGAGTTAAGCATGTATTCCATTTGAGACGCATAAATAGGGATAAATTATCAGTTTAGATTTAGTAAAGCACAAGGGCCTGGATGGCCAGCTAGCGGTAACCATCACCCATGTGCGACATACTATACTCGCTACGGGCGGCAGGTCCGGTGTTTGAATCCTGGCAGACCCAACCCCTGGCCGCTGCCCCTTCCCACTTGGACAACTACACACCGGGACGATTTCCCAACTCAGGGCGTGCCCCGAGGACGCCGCGGTCCCAGCCTGGTCACAGGCTGTGGGAAACGCACTTGGGGCGCCACCTGGGACACCGTCCCTGCGCCGGTCCTCATGCCGCCCCTGCGCCGCCACTGGTCACCGGGGCGGACCGGGTGCGCCACCGTGATGCGCCTGCAACCGGAGTCGTCACAGGCGGGCCCCAATGACGACCTTGGACAAACTGCTTGGTACCGCCCCAGCGCCGCGACAGGTCTTGAGGGCGCAACGTAAGACCGCCCCTGTGCTGGTGATAGTTCCGCCCCTGGGCCGTGCCCGGTCTCAGTGTCAGTACACGGGCGCAACAATGGCTCCCCTATAGCCGCATTGGTCCCAAGTTCATTTTACCCAAAGTGCGTCAGAATCAATCCTATTAAGCAACTTGCATGAAAAAGTGATTCCCATTTTTTTTTGAAAAAAAAAAACTTGTCCAAAAAAACAGTCAAGTGCGAGTAATAAACTGACATCATGAGGGGTGTTGTATCCCAAGATTTGACTAGCAGCAAATGTCTGGTGACCTAGTGGTATGTGTCCGCAGCCCCACCCCAGTGGCCCCCAACCTGATGATTATGATGGGGGTTTGAGCCCCGAGCAGCTTCTCTTTTGTTGCTGCAGGTTTGGCCCATGAGCTGGATGCCTTTTCGGCAAATTGTCTTTGTCACCAATGGGACACTACGCAGTCGCCAACATGACCACCCCCAGTCACGCACCGGTGACATAAATCCAATGAGCGCACCATTGACGGTTCCCATTTGCCCAGTCCCCAGGGTGTCCCCGGGACAAAAAAAGGGCGGCCCACTTGTCCCGCTGTGTACACCACCCCTTTCACTTTGTACCCTTTGTAGGGTTGACGGCGCCACTTTTGAAGAAGTGCGCACCGTTGGGCGCCAACAACTCAGCCCCTGTCAGCCTCTGTGATGCCAAGGGCTAGTACCTTTTAGCTACACAAGGTGATAAGGGTTCAAAATAAGGGTAAAGTAGGATAATTTCACGTAGAAAAGTAGTAAGAGGAAGGTATGAAAGAATATAATTCTTTTATAGAGGGGCCTGCTGGCGCAGGGGTGTTTGTAGGTGCCCTCTAAATCAGAGATCTGCTAAGCAGGTTGGTATCTGATTAAGCAAACAATGGGTTTCTGCGTAACAGAAGGTGGTACCAAAGTGCTTTTCCAATTAAGGAACCAGAATGGGGACAGAAGGATGAAAGAAGTACTCACTATTGCTTCTTTCAAGCCAAAAAGCCACGTAGGGGGGTGAAGTAGAGCTGCTGGGTAGACTGAAGGGTTTCTGCGCAGGAGCTGGACACGTAGAATGGTTGATTTGAAGAGAACACCATGGATAAAACAGGCAAACAGGGCAGAGTAACTGAAATAAGGACAGGACACAGCGTAACTGATTGACTGTAATATAATTTGATGATGGGGAACAACTTTTGGCGTGGAAAGAGGGCTCTATATATGCTAATTTCACTCATAGTGGAGGACCTTTCTGCCTGTGTGCGTGTAGTAACTGGTTTTCAGCACAATGTGGCCAATTTGGGAGATTGGCACTAACAAGGCTCATCCCAATGACACTGCTGGTCATTAATTCAGCATCACAAGTGATTTCCATGATCTTAATAACCTATTTAGTCATTGTAACTAAGGTACATAGCAACACTGACGTGTGAATGTATCTGAAATGGGCCACAAATGACGCAAATGGGCCACAAATGGCTAAGACCAATCTTTAAAGGCCACACTGGCTATGTTGACCTTATGTATTCAAGGTTTTTATTAATAAAACCTTTTAAATAAACCACGTAGAATCTACTTTTATCCTAGTTACACTTGTACATATGTGGTAACTAGGGGATTAGCTATTTCCACACATTTGGCCAATTTCCAATTGGATTATATACTCCACACGCAGGGTTGGAGGTTTAAACCCCAATTGGGCCTAACTCCCAAACTATACACAACACCTCAATTATAAGTCCACAATTGGTCCTTTCACATATATTATGCATATATAACAAGTACATATGTGTGTAATGTCTGTGTGACATATGTTTGTGGCCAATTCTTACGGGTAATTGGTTCAAGGTGAAGGAGTAGGAATTTAGGGGTACTTCCAGTGAGGGACCCTACATTAATTTGCATGAGGATTCAGAATATGAAATAATATTCTAAGTTATCCTAAATGTTTAAAAGTTATTTAGTATTTTTGTAAAAAGTAGTTGTTATTTTAATTCATTACTTATTTTTATGGTGCTGAGACTTTGCTAAGCTCATTGGATAAAAATAAGTAAACTGAGTTTTTTATGCATTATTAGTCACATAAATGGTTCTTAATACTGTAGTAATAATGTCTCTTTTTATGTTACTTTTTTCAGGTTGGCTCTGTCATAGTAGCAAGCTGACATTCCCTCCTTTTAAAATGAGACTTTAGAAAACAAAATTCACTCTATTGTCTGTGGTGAATTTTTTTTTCTCAATTTCTCTTGGAGGCTCTATAATTTTGTAGATGTATGGGACCATCTGGTATATTATCTTCAGGAATCCATTCATCTTTGTCTGCTGATTGACCTTTATACCTTACTAAGTAGAGTCTAATATCTTTCCCATTGATCCTTTATTTCTTATCCTTCAATATCTCATGTACTTTAAAGTTAGAGGTTTCTAGAGGTTCAATTATAGGTACAGGTAAAGGTGTTACTACAGGGGTATCTGTGTCAGCTTGCTACTATGACAGAGCCAACCTGACAAAAGTAACATGAATAGAGACATTATTACTACAATATTAAGACCCAGTTATATGACTAATAATGTACAAAAAACTCAGTTTACTTATTTTTATCCAATGAGCTTAGCAAAGTCCTGGCACCATAAAAATAAGCAATAAATTAGAATAACCACTACTTTTTACAAAAAAAAAAAAATAACTTCTAAACCTTGAAGATAACTTAGAATATTATGTCATATTCTGAATCCTCATGCAAATTAATGTAGGGTCCCTCACTAGATGTACCCCTAAATTCCTACTCCTTCACCTTGAACCAATTACCCTCAAGAATTGGCCACAAACATATGTCACACAGACATTACACACGTATGCACTTGTTATATATGCATACTATATGTGAAATGACCAATTATGGACTTATAATTGAGGTGTTGTGTATAGTTTGGGAGTTAGGCCCAATTGGGGTTTAAAACCTCCAACCCCGCGCGTGGATTATATAATCCAATTGGAAATTGGCCAAATGCGTGGAAATAGCTAATCCCCTAGTTACCACATATGTACAAGTGTAAATAGGGTAAGAGTAGATTCTACGTGGTTTATTTACAAAGTTTTATTAATAAAAACCTTGAATACATAAGAGTAACATAGCCAGCGTGGCCTTTAATGATTGGCCTTAGCCATTTGTGGCTCATTTGCGTCATTTGTGGCCCATTTCAGATACAATCACACGTCAGTGTTGTTATGTACCTTAGTTACAATGACTAAATAGGTTATTAAGGTCATGGAAAGCACTTGTGACGCTGAATTAATGACCAGCAGTGTCATTGGGATGAGCCTTGTTAGTGCCAATCTCCCAAATTGGCCACATTGCGCTGAAAACCAGTTACTACACGCACACAGGCAGAAAGGTCCTCCACTATGAGTGAAATTAGTATATATAGAGCCCTCTTTCCACGCCAAAAGTTGTTCATGATCATCAATTATTTTACAGTCAATCAGTTACGCCGT
Source organism: Puccinia coronata f. sp. avenae (assembly GCA_002873125.1). NCBI lineage: Eukaryota > Fungi > Basidiomycota > Pucciniomycetes > Pucciniales > Pucciniaceae > Puccinia > Puccinia coronata. The sequence continues at coordinate 45,691 of PGCI01000355.1, read as the reverse complement.
GTCCTGTCCTTATTTCAGTTACTCTGCCCTGTTTTGCCTGTTTTATCCGTGGTGTTCTCATTAAATCAACCATCCTACGTGTCCAGCTCCTGCGCAGAAACCCTTCAGTCTACCCAGCAGCTCTACTTCACCCCCCTACGTGGCTTTTTGGCTTGAAAGAAGCAATAGTGAGTACTTCTTTCATCCTTCTGTCCCCATTCTGGTTCCTTAATTGGAAAAGCACTTTGGTACCACCTTCTGTTACGCAGAAACCCATTGTTTGCTTAATCAGATACAACCCTGCTTTGCAGATCTCTGATTTAGAGGGCACCTACAAACACCCCTGCGCCAGCAGGCCCCTCTATAAAAAGAATTATATTCTTTTTATCTCTTCTTTACTACTTTTCTACGTGAAATTACCCCACTTTACCCTTATTTTGCACTCTTATCACCTTGTGTAGCTAAAAGGTATTAGCCCTTGGCATCACAGAGGCTGACAATTGGGGCTCTGGCCGGGAAATTACCAATATTCACTTGTGGTCATCAACTCCTGGTACTTATTCTTTCTACTTTTGCTTTTCACTCACGCAAAAAATTACCAAACCAACTAAAAACCATTTATAAAATAAATCCACTAAAAATATCCTTCTGCTTTATTTTTTACGCATTCTTTTAGTGAACCAATACACTAAAACTCTCATTTCCACTCCTGAATTTATTCATCCTCCTTTTGACCAAATTGCCCACTTTGACTTAATCAAACATTATCTCAAAGTCCTCAGATTGCGCAAAGAAGAAGAACTAGCTAACTATCAACCTTCTGATTGGGAAAAACTTACGCCTACAGAACAGTTTCAACTAGCTCTTTTTCACTCTCACCAACGTGCTCAAAAAGACACTGAACTTCTCATCAAACTCAACGCCATCAACAGAAAAAATCAAGAGAACAAGAGGCGTGCAGATCTTCAAAGAACTTTGGAGTATAAACAGCAGTTTTACAATAGTCAGTTTAATTCTTTTTTATCCTTAATAAAAATTATTAAAACCACCAAAAATACTTATTCTTACGCCTGAATATCCTCTAGTGTCTTCCACTACTACTCCCAGCTCTTCCAACTCTTCTACCACGGCCCCAGCTACCTCTGTGGCCAATTCTATTACTCCACTTACGGCTCCACCAACCAGTAAGTTTATTAATTATGCCTACTTAATATTTTGTGGCCCTTTTCACTAATATGTCCCGTGAAAATAGTCCTTTCAGGAAGTCTACCAGGGCTCACAAGCCTGATCTCCACAGCCCCTTACCCCCGGCCACTAGGCAACCGAGCCAGAGAAGTTGCCCCAGAACTTGGCATTCAAGAAGAAAGCCCCCAGTCACCCCAATCCTCAAGCCATGGACGTGGACGTGGAACCAACCCCTTCCACCTCCTTGGCCAGTACCCAGAAACCCCAGACGGAGGAAGAGGACCTGGAAATCCAGGTGATAGGTATGTCCAAGGAGGACAAAATAGCCAGATTGGTCAAGATACACGTGGCCAACCATCAGAAATTCGTGGAAGCCCAGAAATCCAAGGCCAACCAGGAGATGATCCTGAATCTTTTAGGACTAGCCCAGAATAGTCAGAAAGAACTGCAGAAGTTTATCTCCAAAAAGGAAGTGGAGGAGTACACGAAGGGATGGAACCCTTGGGAGGAAAAGAGAGTATTGTTTCCTCACACAGCCAACAAGAACAAGGGAAAGAATATGAGCAGTCTTTCTATGAACAACCGTCATTACAACAATCCTCAGAAGTGGAAGAAATTGGCCAACATCAGCAGCGCCATAACCAGCTTTTACAACAGCTTAGATTAGGTTTTTCTGTCCTAGATAATTCTCTTACAATTGCGCATAATAATATTCTTTTGTTAGATAAAAATGCTAAAACACGCCACAAAACTGTTTTAGAATTTTTAAATAAGGCTGCTCCTCCGCCTGAATCTTTAGAGAATTATATGTCTAGCTCTTCTCTCATTTTAAATCAATTGTCTAAATTTCTGAACTCACCTAAGTCTGTCTTTACGCATAATGAATCTGATTTTCACGCTAAAACTTCTGAGCCAAAGATCCCTAATGTGCCCAAAAAATTAGAAGAACTTGAAGATAAACATTCCAAGTATTCTAATGATGATTTGGCGGATAAAATTAACAGATTAGAAGACATGTTTCATGCTAATACTGAACATATAATTAACAGAATTAATAAAAATGTCATTAACACTTTACACGCCCAGAATGTTAAATTAGAACTGGAACAAATGGAATTGAAAAGAATGATGATTGAACTACAAGCTCAAGTAGCCTTAATATCTGATCAAAACAACAAGAATGTTAATGGAACTCTATTATTAAAGCATCTGTTAGACGTGAAATTTGAATTAGAGCATCTCCAACGGTTGGGGGGTGGATCGGCCTGGCTTTGGCGGGCTGCAAGCAGATTTCCCAAAGTGTCACCAATGTGTCACACTTGTCCAATTTATGGACTGTCGATTGATGGCGGGGGTGGATCTCTGGCGGGCAAAGCTGCCAAAGGTAGCAGCCAAAGGCGGGATTGGTCCACCCCCACCATCGTTGGCAGCTTCTGTTGCGGCTCCGCTGGAGGACAACTACACCGTGCGGGCCGCCAAAGTTCACTCCAGGTCGCGCGATGGCAGCTCCGTTGGAGATGCTCTTAGCAGACTTAATTAAAGAAATTCCCACCAGAGCTATTCCTGCTAATAACTCCACGCCCAAATATAACAACCCTTATATGGAAACCATACCTGAAAATAATGGAGGAAATAATAACAACTATCCTCATAATAATCAACAACAAAACAATAATAGTCAAACCAACTATACCAAAAATAATAGCAGTCCACCCATGCCTCTTAATAACAATTACCCTCCTAATATTTCCCCTAGTCATAATAACCATCATAATGGGAGCCAAGGCAGTCATTCTCATTCCTCACGTAACCAAGTATACAGTAACAATACTAACAACTTTATAGACCCTTCCCTTCTGAATAAATTGTTGCAACCAATTAAAGAATGGACCAAATTCTCAGGAGAGGGAGATTATGACCATATTAACTTCATTAAATATATTGATCATATATTAACAGTCTACAGAGCTCCTGATGAAGCTATCCTTACAAGATTGCCCAGCTTATTTGAAGGAGTAGCCTTTGACTGGTTTATTAGTAAACAAGCTACCATGGGACAACAATCTTGGCCAGCTTGGAAAGAATTGATCAAACAACAATTTGGCACTAGACTCTGGGAAAAGAAAATGCGCAGAGCCTTTGAGAATGACTATTTTGACCCAGTCAAACATAATCCTCATCAATGGTGCCTGAACCAGAAAAAGAGAATTGAATGCATTTATCCTAAATTAGATCAAGAACAAATAAATGATTTAATACTTAATCAAACTAAAGGCAGCCTAGAACATAATGTCAGATGTAGAATCAATGACATGGATTGTGACTTATCCACTCTTATAGGTGTTATGGAAGAAGTGGTAGAAATGACTGGGATCAATAAGAAGCACAATCCTTCTGATAAAAAGGATTACACTCCTAGAACAGATCCTCCCAAAAAGTTAGAATCTAAGCCAGCTGAACCCATTAGGAAAGAAAAGACTCCTACGTGTTGGAATTGTGGAGAAACTGGCCACAGAAGTACTGAATGTACCAAACCTAGGAGAAAAATCAATAATGTGCAGGCAAGCCCTGATTCAGATTCTGAAGGTACCTTTGATATCATACAACAAGAACCCTGTAATACACATTATGGTCAAGATGATGATGACTCAGAATCTAGTGGTCATGCAGTGTTAGTAATTAATGCTGATATTGGCAATGACTTCAGCATTAATACCATCCACGGTGAATCTAACTTACCCCAGAAATGGGAAGACAATATGGATATTGGTCATATATCTGATGCTAAGCTATTAACTAACAAACCTGAGGAAGGAAGGTGTTACACTCTAGGAAAAACCAGTTACACCAAGGTTATTTTCAGAGACTTAGCAGTTAAGACACTATTAGATGTAGGAGCTTTTTGTTCTTGTGCCAGTGCTACATTTTTACAACAAATATACCCTGAATGGCGCAAACATTTATTACCTGTTCCCAAAGCTACATTTAGCACTTGTAACTCCACCATGAAACCCATTGGTGTCATAAATTTGCCCTTGATATTCCCTCACACTAAGGGATCCCTCAGATTAAGTGTAGAATTTGTAGTACTTTCTGATGCTATTTGTGACTACCTTATACTAGGTAATGATACCTTTTGCATGTATGGCATTGACATTTTTCAGTCCAAAGATAGATATTTTACCATTGGAGGAGATTGGAAAACGAAATACCAAATTTGCAACATTCATTCTGAGACTATTGCCCCTGTTTCTCAGGAACCTGACCCCAAAGAATTAGAAGATTTTAATCAAGAATATATGTCCCAAGCTGCTATAAGTGACATACTAACCAATGCCCAAATATTAGATGTTCTGAAAGTATGCTACAAGAATAAAGAAGCTTTCTGTACCACTGAAGAACCCATTGGCAATGTCACAGGACATGATATTAAATTAGAATTAACTTGTGAACCTCCTTACCCACCTGCTCTTAGAAAAGCAGCCTACCCTTCTAGCCCTAAATCTAGAATAGCCTTAGAAGCACACATTAAAGAGCTTATAGATTTACGTGTTCTTAGAAAAGTGGGCCATAATGAACAAGTGGAAATAACTACCCCAGTTATTATTGCTTGGCATAATGATAAGTCTAGAATGGTTGGAGATTTTAGAGCTTTAAATAATTACACTAAACCCGATAATTATCCCATTCCTAGAATTGACCATTCTCTGCATAACTTATCAAAAGCTAAGTACATAACCTGCATGGATGTTCTTAAAGGGTTTCACCAGATACCTATTGAACTTAATAGCCGCCAATTCATGAGAATTATCTGCCATCTTGGTGTTTTTGAATACCTTAGGATGCCCTTTGGAATTAAGAATGCACCTTCTCATTTCCAAAGAATGATGGACTCTATTTTTGGATCTTTTATCCGTCAGTGTTGGATGATGATATATATTGATGATATAATCATTTATTCAGATGACTGGGAAACACATGTAGAAAAGATAAAAATAGTGTTAGAAACTTCCATTAAAGCTGGTCTAAAAATTTCTATTAAAAAGTGCAATTTAGGATATGGTGAACTTGAAGCTTTAGGTCACATTGTTTCTGGTTTGTCCCTAGCTATTGACCAAAATAAAGTAGCAGGAGATATGGGCTACTTCAAACCATCCAAGAACCTACCAAAAGATAGGAAATAATAAACATGGATTTGGTTACAGGTTTACCTCCTGGAGGGTCTTACTCCTTCAACTCTGTACTAGTGGTTGTAGACAGATATTCAAAAAGGGCCAGATTTATTCCTAATCACAAAGATGATACAGCTATGGAAGTGGATTTACTATTTTGGAACAGAATTATGGCTGATGTAGGAATACCCGAAATAATCATTAGTGATAGAGACCCCAAATTTACTTCTGAATTTTGGAGAAATTTACATGATATGTTAGGCACTAAATTAGCTTTTTCTACTGCTTACCATCCCCAAACTGATGGATTAGCTGAAAGAATGATCCAAACTCTGGAAGATATGCTCAGAAGATTCTGTTCTTTTGGCTTAGAATTCAAGAACAGTGATGTTTATACTCATGATTGGGTTAGCTTACTCCCTGCTTTAGAAATAGCTTATAACAGCAGTAAACATTCTTCATCCAAAGAAATCCCTTATATTTTGGAAAGAGGATGGATACCCAGAATGCCCAAAGACCATATTAATAACAAATTAACACATGTGCATCCCACTTCGCTGGACTTTGGAAGGATGCTTGACATAACCCATGAACAGGCTAAGAAATGTGTGCAAGATGCAGCTGAATATAATAAGTTAAGATGGGATAAAAGTCATAAAGAACTATCCTTCCAAATTGGGGACAAAGTCCTATTGTCCACTGTAAATTTTAATAACTTGGGTGGGAACAGGAAACTTGAACTATCCTTTGTTGGACCTTTTACCATTAAGCAATTACATGGAAAAAATGCAGTAGAAGTAATTTTAACAGATGAATTTTCCAGAAAACACCCTGTTTTTCCAGTTAGATTAATCAAGCCTTACACTAGTAGAGGCACAGATACCCCTGTAGTAACATCTGTACCTGTACCTATAATTGAACCTCTAGACACCTCTAACTTTAAAGTACATAAGATATTAAAGGATAAGAAAGAAAGGATCAATGGAAAAGATATTAGACTCTACTTAGTAAGGTATAAAGGACAATCAGCAGACAAAGATGAATGGATTCCTGAAGATAACATACCAGATGGTCCCATACATCTACAAAATTATAGAGCCTCCAAGAGAAATTGAGAAATTTTTTTTACAGACAATAGAGTGAATTTTGTTTTCTGAAGTCTCATTTTAAAGGGAGGGAATGTCAGCTTGCTACTATGATAGAGCCAACCTGACAAAAGTAAAATGAATAGAGACATTATTACTACAATATTAAGACCCAGTTATATGACTAATAATGTACAAAAAACTCAGTTTACTTATTTTTATCCAATGAGCTTAGCAAAGTCCTGGCACCATAAAAATAAGCAATAAATTAGAATAACCACTACTTTTTACAAAAAAAAAAAAATAACTTCTAAACCTTGAAGATAACTTAGAATATTATGTCATATTCTGAATCCTCATGCAAATTAATGTAGGGTCCCTCACTGGAAGTACCCCTAAATTCCTACTCCTTCACCTTGAACCAATTACCCGTAAGAATTGGCCACAAACATATGTCACACAGACATTACACACGTATGCACTTGTTACATATGCATACTATATGTGAAATGACCAATTATGGACTTATAATTGAGGTGTTGTGTATAGTTTGGGAGTTAGGCCCAATTGGGGTTTAAAACCTCCAACCCCGCGCGTGGATTATATAATCCCATTGGAAATTCACCGCCAAAGGGGTTGTATCGGTTACAACCCCCCGCGGCTAGATCGGTGGCGGCAACCGATGTAACATTGGTCTACCAGACCGATGTTACATTGGCGGCTCCCACCGATACATTATGCCTTTGTTCTAATGTATCGGTGGGCCCGGCCAACATAAAATCGGTCTGGGCGACCGATGTAACATTGGTCGCCTCTGGCCGACGTTACCGCGGGGGGTTGTAACCGATACAACCCCTTTTGCAGTGATTGGCCAAATGCGTGGAAATAGCTAATCCCCTAGTTACCACATATGTACAAGTGTAACTAGGGTAAAAGTAGATTCTATGTGGTTTATTTACAAAGTTTTATTAATAAAAACCTTGAATACATAAGAGTAACATAGCCAGCGTGGCCTTTAATGATTGGCCTTAGCCATTTGTGGCCCATTTCAGGTACAATTATACGTCAGTGTTGCTATGTACCTTTGTTACAATAACTAAATAGGTTATTAAGGTCATGGAAAGCACTTGTGACACTGAATTAATGACCAGCAGTGTCATTGGGATGAGCCTTGTTAGTGCCAATCTCCCAAATTGGCCACATTGCGCTGAAAACCAGTTACTACACGCAGACAGGCAGAAAGGTCCTCCACTATGAGTGAAATTAGTATATATAGAGCCCTCTTTCCACGCCAAAAGTTGTTCATGATCATCAATTATTATTACAGTCAATCAGTTACGCCGTGTCCTGTCCTTATTTCAGTTACTCTGCCCTGTTTTGCCTGTTTTATCCTACCACCTTCTGTTACGCAGAAACCCATTGTTTGCTTAATCAGATACAACCCTGCTTTGCAGATCTCTGATTTAGAGGGCACCTACAAACACCCCTGCGCCAGCAGGCCCCTCTATAAAAAGAATTATATTCTTTTTATCTCTTCTTTACTACTTTTCTACGTGAAATTACCCCACTTTACCCTTATTTTGCACTCTTATCACCTTGTGTAGCTAAAAGGTATTAGCCCTTGGCATCACAGAGGCTGACAATCTGTGCCTCTACTAGTGTAAGGCTTGATTAAGCTAACTGGAAAAACAGGGTGTTTTCTGGAAAATTCATCTGTTAAAATAACTTCCACTGCATTTTTTCCATGTAATTGCTTAATGGTAAAAGGTCCAACAAAGGAAGGTTTAAGTTTCCTGTTCCCTCCCAAGTTATTAAAATTTACAGTGGACAATAGGACTTTGTCCCCAATTTGGAAGGATGGTTCTTGATGACTTTTGTCCCATCTTAACTTATTATATTCAGCTGCATCTTGCACACATTTCTTAGCATGTTCATGTGTAATGTCAAGCATCCTTTTAAAGTCTAGGGAAGTGGGATGTAGATGTGGTAATTTTTTATTAATGTGGTCTTTGGGCATTCTGGGTATCCATCCTCTTTCCAAAATATAAGGGATTTCTTTGGATGAAGAATGTTTACTGCTGTTATAAGCTATTTCCAATGCAGGGAGTAAGCTCACCCAATCATGAGTATAAACATCACTGTTCTTGAATTCTAAGCCAAAAGAACAGAATCTTCTGAGCATATCTTCCAGAGTTTGGATCATTCTTTCAGCTAATCCATCAGTTTGGGGATGGTAAGCAGTAGAAAAAGCTAATTTAGTGCCTAACATATCATGTAAATTTCTCCAAAATTCAGAAGTAAATTTGGGGTCTCTATCACTAATGATTATTTTGGGTATTCCTACATCAGCCATAATCCTGTTCCAAAATAGTAAAGCCACTTCCATAGCTGTATCATCTTTGTGGTTAGGAATAAATCTGGCCCTTTTTGAATATCTGTCTACAACCACTAGTACAGAGTTGAAGGAGTAAGACCCTCCAGGAGGTAAACCTGTAACAAAATCCATGTTTATTATTTCCCATCTTTTGGTAGGTTCTTGGATGGTTTGCAGTAGCCCATATCTTTTACCTGTTTGCTTATTTGATTTCTGGCAAGTTTCACAGGATTTTATATAAGTATCTACTTCATTAGGCCAATTATTCCAGAAAGATGAGGCTCTAACTCTTTCAATAGTCCTTTCTTTTGAAAAATGTCCAGCACCAACATTTTCATGGCATTCTTTCACAAGGGCATCAATCTGAAGTTGATCACATAAGACTATTACACTGGAATGTCTTTCTTTAAATTATAATATTCCATCTAATAGAGAGAACTTACCAGAAGAGTAAGGTTTGGATAACCAGGGAGGTAAACTAGCAATTAATTCATGGGAGCTGTTTTCATTGCTAAGTATGTCTATTAGTTTGACAAATTCAGGATGAGACTGGCAACTTTCTTTGATAAGAGTATAGTAGTCTTCATCCAAATCACAGACATGTATTCCTAAAATGGGGAATATATCTTCATCTTCAGGATCCCAGGCAGGGTTATCTGGAGTATTTGGTAAAGCCCATCTGCTTAAGCCATCAGCATTACTAAGCTTTTTACCAGATTTATGAATAATAGTCATATGTCCTCTGTATTGTTGAATAGCAATTTGCCATCTTAACATATGCCTATTAGGTGTCTGAATGTTCATAAGGGTTTTAACTGCTGTGCAATCAGTGACTCCAACAATTCTACTCCCTTCAAGATAATAATGTAACTTCTCTAGGGACCATACAAGAGCTAAACATTCCATTTGACTGGCTCCATACCTTTTCTCTGTTGGTTTAATTTGTCTTGAAATAAACAGGACTGGTTTTTCTACCATTTTATCCAAGTTTACTAAAGCTGCAGATTTATAGATCTAAAAATCAAGGGTTTCCCCTACTGCACAGTGCCCCAGTGGGCTCCGGCCTCAAGCACTGGGCCCAAGTGGACCCCAGTGGTGTGCGCACAGTCCAAGTGGACTGCGGCATGACTCCACTCCCCTGAAATAATGGCTGTCTATTCCGGGGGTTTTTTAGTTTTTAAATAGTCTCTGCGGCCCTCCTTTTATAGATGACCGCTTAGCTTCAAGTCCGCCAACCCCCTACAATTACATGTTTGCCGCGCTGGATAAATGAAACCAGGGTGTGGTTGCCATTTGCCCACCTGCCACTACATGTTGTCATTGTCACCTTGGCCAAGGTCAATGGGTGCAACCAACTGGCAACCCAACCCTCCAACGCGCACCCGCACACCACTTTTGTGGCAACCCTCTTACGTACAGCATTACATGCAGCGTGACAACATTCGCAATGCACATGATACAACCGTTACAGTCATAACCAATGCAACACCAAGGGCCTTATGTAGCCTCTCCAACCCTCTTCACCAGTCAACTCAATAATGTCTTGTGATTTTCATATGCTCATGTTATGATAGGTGCCTTTTTTACCCAATCTTTGGCCTGACCAGTTTGCATCCAGCGGTTGCCGTGACCTTCAGCCCTGCAAGGGGAAAATTTGGTCTATCCACATCTTTCTGCTTATTCTTTTTGGGCATTTAACCTGTGTGTCTCAATGCTTATGTATCCACACCTGCACTCTTGACTCTTCTCTGACCTCATCGTTGATTTACATTTCAACGTTTCACCCGCGCCAACAGTTGATCAAGACATCACACCAAACTAGCAATTGTCACCACCATCCTTCCTTCATTTCCTTTCATTGTGTAATTCTAACTTCTGTACTCTTCTTTAAATAACCCATAGCCTTAAAATACATTCCTCCAACATGTCACAGCAAGTCCTTGGGTGCCATTAGATCTTTAAGGGCCGTTCAGCCGCGCAAGCGTATCTCGAGTGTATCTTGCGGGCCCCTGCAAAACTCAAGATACGCTCAAGATACAGTATCTTGTTAGACAAGATACCAAGAAATGAGATACTGAGCGTTCGGGCGACTTCAATATCTCAAAAATATTCAAGATACCGTATCTTGTCCCTCACCTCAATGAGATACACCTATTTGGGTGTATCTCAACTCAGATACGGTATCTTGGCAACAGTGGTGTCCGTCACCATCATCATAAAAACCACACAACACAACACCTTTCTCTCTTGATGGCCATCAAAAGAGTGCCTCTATACTCTTCCTGATGGCCAATATCCCATCAACACAGAGATACACCCTCCCAATGGCTGTTATCAGCCATTGGGAGAGTGTATCACCCTCCCGATGGCCGATATCAGCCATTGGGAGAGTGTATCACCCTCTCGATGGCCGATATCAGCCATCAGGAGGGTGTATCACCCTCCCAATGGCCCATATCGGCCATTGAGGGAGTATCTACACCCTCCCGGTGGCTGATATCAGCCATTGGGAGAGTGTATTACCCTCTCAATGGCCAATATAGGCCATGGGGAGGGTGCAGCACCCTCCTAATGGCCAATGTTGGCCGTCGGGAAGGCGTGACACCCTCTCGATGGCCAATATTGGCCATCAGGAGGGTGTATCTGTCTCCCAATGGTGGATATCGGCCATTGGGAGGGTGATACACTCTCCCAATGGGAAATATTGGCATTTGGGATGGTGCATCACCCTCCTGATGGCCGATATCAGCCATCGGGAGGGTGTAGATACTCCCTCGATGGCCAATGTGGGCCATCGAGAGAGTGATGGAAAGTTTTCCTCCCTCCTGATGGCTGATATCAACCACCAGGAGAGAAGTGTGAGGGGCAGCCGAATAGGCCCAGTGTCTGTATCTGGGGAGGAGCTGTGGCCTGCCCCAGATACGGCGTCATGTTTGGCTGCCGCAGGGTCCATGTCCTAGAATCCCTGAGATACGTATCTGCCCATGGGCAGGAATTCGAGATACTGAGCCTGCGGCAGCCAAACGGGCCCTCAGTGAAAAGCCAATGGGACCTCCAAATCAATTATTGTCATGAAACTGAGGGTATCAACAGGTCACATTGGTGAGCCTTACAGCTGGCCAGACGCTGGCGCAAAACGCTGCTGGCTCAGGCACAGAGCTTGCACAAACTGGCCGGCAAGTGAAGGACTGAATTTGTCCGTCAACACATCTTTCACTGGTTGCGACTCCACTCCAATTTTTTATGATCTGGCTAACATCGGGTCCTACTCAACTATGGAAGGATTAAATTCACTCCGTGCAAAGAAGAAGCTGCTCAGGACAAAGCAGATTTGTCTTTGCCACGCAAACAAACAAAGACCTCAGCTCCTGCCAACAAATTGTGACCAGTCTCAACGGATGTTAAAGGCAAGCAAAAACCCAATCCGGAGCACAGTTTGGATGAGGCAAGTGATCCGTCATCCAGTGAAGAGTTGGACCATTTACTTGCCACACCAATTATCCCAATGCAATTAGCTCCAGGCACCCCATAGGGCTCTTGTCCTTGGGGCCGTCTGCACAAATCTATCATAAAAAATGCAGCAAAGCGGATGAAAATGCTCTATCCTGCTTTGGATATAACTGATGATCAACCTAGCAAACCCCATGAATCAATTACTCCTTGTGTGTCAAAACCCCATCTCCCTCTGCCTCCTAGAGAACACTGGTGTATATAATGTGAATCACTGTGTATAAGCTTCCTTTTTTGCAATGCAACACAGCTTAGAATTTATTGAGGTTGACCGGGTGTTGTTGAAGGGTGTTTGACCTGTCAAGTTGAAAAAAGGCTGAGGACAGACCAGACAAGAAAAGAATTGGAGTTCACAGAGCTCTATGTCAACACGGCAAGCTTAACTTGAGCTTTAAGGAGTGGCGCATGACCAAAAACCTGGTTCTCAAACGGATTCCTTGGCTATAGGTTGACAATCAGATCAGAAAGTGACATCAAGCTGAGTGATGTAATATTACTGTATGAGATGTTGTGTGGCATGGTTTGAGCGCGTATTGAAATTGGTTTGAAACGCTATAAGTGCAGCGGTGGAGCCGCCGTGAACTCTAGTCTTCAATTAAGAATTCCTGATGCAAGGCAGCGCCCAAGCCATCTAGACAAGCATCTATGTATAAGATAAAGGGTAAATTATAATCTGGTTGAGCTAGCACAGGAGCAGTAGTAAGGGCTTGCTTCATTTGTTCATAATCTAGTACTCTAGGGTGAGTCATTTCATAAATGGTTTCTTTACTACATAACTCATACAATGACTTGGCTAAAATAGCAAATTTCTCAATATGCTTCCTATAATAACCACAAAATCCAAGGAAAGATTGCATTTCAGTGATATTCTGAGGCATAGGTTTGAGCATTACAGCTGCTACTTTATTTTGGTCAATAGCTAGGGACAGACCAGAAACAATGTGACCTAAAGCTTTAAGTTCACCATATCCAAAATTGCACTTTTTAATAGACATTTTTAGACCAGCTTTAATGGAAGTTTCTAATACTATTTTTATCTTTTCTACATTTGTTTCCCAGTCATCTGAATAAATGATTATATCACCAATATATATCATCATCCAACACTGGCGGATAAAAGATCCAAAAATAGAGTCCATCATTCTTTGGAAATGAGAAGGTGCATTCTTAATTCCAAAGGGCATCCTAAGGTATTCAAAAACACCAAGATGGCAGATAATTCTCATGAATTGGTGGCTATTAAGTTCAATAGGTATCTGGTGAAACCCTTTAAGAACATCCATGCAGGTTATGTACTTAGCTTTTGATAAGTTATGCAGAGAATGGTCAATTCTAGGAATGGGATAATTATCAGCTTTAGTGTAATTATTTAAAGCTCTAAAATCTCCAACCATTCTAGACTTATCATTATGCCAAGCAATAATAACTGGGGTAGTTATTTCCACTTGTTCATTATGGCCCACTTTTCTAAGAACACATAAATCTATAAGCTCTTTAATGTGTGCTTCTAAGGCTATTCTAGATTTAGGGCTAGAAGGGTAGGCTGCTTTTCTGAGAGCAGGTGGGTAAAGAGGTTCACAAGTTAATTCTAATTTAATATCATGTCCTGTGACATTGCCAATGAGTTCTTCAGTGGTACAGAAAGCCTCTTTATTCTTGTAGCATACTTTAAGAACATCTAATATTTGAGCATTGGTTAGTATGTCACTTATAGCAGCTTGGGACATATATTCTTGATCAAAATCCTCTAATTCCTTGGGGTCAGGTTCCTGAGAAACAGGGGCAATAATCTCAGAATGAATATTGCAAATTTGGTATTTCCTTTTCATCAGAAGGGTTATGCTTCTTATTGATCCCAGTCATTTCTACTACTTCCTCCATAACACCTATAAGAGTGGATAAGTCACAATCCATTGATTGTACATCTGACATTATGTTCTAGGCTGCCTTTAGTTTGATTAAGTATTAAATCATTTATTTGTTCCTGATTTAATTTAGGATAAATGCATTCAATTCTCTTTTTCTGGTTCAGGCACCATTGATGAGGATTATGTTTAACTGGGTCAAAATAGTCATTTTCAAAGGCTCTGCGCATTTTCTTTTCCCAGAGTCTAGTGCCAAATTGTTGTTTGATTAATTCTTTCCAAGCTGGCCAAGATTGTTGTCCCACTCTGGATAACATTATCAGCCAGAGGACTGATACTGGTCATCCACTGTGGATGTCCGGTATTGGTCACATCCAGTGGATGACTGGTATCAGTCACATCCAGTGGATGACCGGTATCGGTCACATCCAGTGGATGATAGGTATGTGTATTGGTCGCATCCACTGGAATTGGATGACCCACATATGATACATTTGTATCTTGCATGTAATGCATTTGGCCAATGCTATTGAAGTAGAATTGGTTGTGTTGTGTGACCAGGCGCATTCCTTGTAATCCTGGGTTGGAAAAATAGGTCTGACCTATTTTTTCAAAACTCGGAAAGTGGACCACTTTCCGAGGTTTCTGTGTGTGCCATTTTGGGCATATGGTACAAGAGATTTTGGAATCCCAGGATTTGACCAAAAACCCAGGAATCCGAGTGGAATCCTTGGATTCCGCGCGCTATGGTACAGGCCCTTAGTCCTTTGTTTTCCTGGCCTTTTTATTCTACCAAACACTTTTTCATAGTCCCATCTTTATAACTGCGTGTTTGAGGGAGGATGTCCGCCCAGGATCAGTGAACTTAATCACCACATTATTACAATAGTTTGTATCAAGTTGCCCAGAAAAAAGAAAGTTCTACCTTATAGTGTAGCAGAGATGACAATTTGAGCCTCTGGACCTGAAACGTAGTCCAGAGTACCCAATTGATGAGAATTGTTGCTTTCCAATATTTAATTGAACATACTGGACTACATTTGAGCTCAAGCAGCTTCACTTGTTGCCTCTGCCTTAACCTAAAATGGTACATCTTTTCTTTTATTCACACTTTCCATACACATGTAGACCAATTTCTCTGTCTTATATTATGAAATCAACCTTTAAGTTATGCTGAATAACTTGAATCAGCATCCACTATGCTACACTTACTGTTAGCTGGAATTAAGCTACGCTACACAGTCTTTGAAATTTTGTTAGCTTGAAATAAAGTTACGCTAATTGTTAGTGTAGCTTGAATTAACTTTAGCTACAGCTAAATAAAACAACCCACGAAGTTAATACCACTATGCTGTGTTAGTTTAGCCAAGTTTAACTTGAGCTAAGACTACAAAAAAATCAGAAGATAATATTCACGCTATGCTACCCGTTATTGGACATTTAGCGTAGTTTAGCGTAGCGGCCCACCGTTGATGTAATCAAATTTAGCAAGAGTCTCCTTGAGGTGGAGCCACCAGCACCTGGCTGCCTGGCGGGTGCCATACAGTGCCTTTTTCAGTCACAAAGCATGGCCCTCGGGCACCGACATTCCTTCTGGTGGCTTGATCCAGATTTCTTCGTCAATCGAAGAGTTCAGATAAGCTGAAACAAAATCAAAGCTATGGACTGGCCACTTGTTAGTAGCTGCTATTGTCAGTAAAAGTTGCAGTGACACAGAAGTTGCTGTAGGTGCAAAAGTAGTGTTGAAATCAACCCCTGCTACCTGGGTAAAGCCTTTAGCCACAAAACAAGCTTTGTAGGGCACCCCCGCCCCCTCGTCTGGTTTCATCGCAAAAACCCAGCGGCCGTTCAGTTCCTTCTTCCCTGGAGGCAATTGGCCCAGTGCCCATACCCTCATTTCCTCGAGATTATTCAATTCAACAGCGATTGCTTTCAACCAGTTGTCCTTCTCCGGTGATCACATGGCCTGTTGAAAAGTCAAGGGTACTGATAGGGAACAAAAATTACAGAGCTCCAGAATGGTGTCAACAATCAGTTCTTGATCATGAAATTCCATCTCATGTTCAAAGGATCCAAGCTTCAACAAATTCATGATGTGACTGATCGACATCTTATCTGTTGGGCGTTGGTCAGCTGTCAAAGCTGTGCTCTTCACTGGTTGGTCTGGTGTGGGCTGCAGAGAAGGTTTTGCTGTAATTGGAGCAGGGAGACTAGGCACATCTTTCAGCTCCTCTGGAAATCTTACCATGGCTGACTCAATAAAATGATTTTCATCCGGAATCCAAAGCCGCCAGCCCTTGCTGACTCCCAAGTATGCCACAACATGACCCCAGTGTGCCCGCTTGTCCAGTTTCTTCCTGAGTTCTACCGGGATATGTGCGTACCCAATGCTGCCAAAAACCCAGAAGATACCAAACTGTGGTTTATGTTTCAAAAAGGCTTCAAGCGGGGTACACTTAACACTAGCTTTGTTTGGGATTCTATTCAGAGTGTGTGTCGCCCAGATAAAAGCGTAACTCCAAAAGGAGTGCGGCAGAGTGCTGTCCAAAAGAATTGTCCTAGCCATGGCGGCCACCGTCCTGTTAAATATTTCAATCACGCCGTTCTGGTAGTGATGATACAGAAGAGCTTTCTCTGCCACAATTCCTTTTCCATCCATGCAAGACGCCAGTTCGTTATTCACGAACTCCCCACCGTTGTCACTGCGGAGTATTTTCAGCTTCTTCTTGGTGAAAGTCTCAACTTTGTCAATGATGGCAATAATGTGACCTGTGGCCTCACACTTGTGAGTTAAAATGCAAACAAAACAATACCCGGTAGCCATATCCCTCATTGTCATGACATATTTCCCTCCATCAACCGAGTCGACTTGGAATGGCCCGATGAGATTGACTGCCATGATGTCCATCCTCTCAATCTCCTGGTTAGTGCTTGCCAGCGGGTTGATCTTCGTGCTCTTGCTGATAGCGCACACAGGGCAGTGAATCTTCCCCGCAGGCAGTTGACCCAAGAGTCCTGAACCTAGCTTGTCCTTGATGAGTTTCCGGATGTGTCGCAAACCTGCATGTCCGAATAGCCTGTGGTAATGTAAAAGCTTAACTTTGTCCTTACTCATAATTTCAGGTTGCCACTTGTATCCAGGCGCATCAGTAACTGGCTGTTTAAAATATTCGGCTAACTCATCAGGGGACAGGGCAACATCAGTAGTGGCTGGTTTCAAAACTCTGTATTTTTTATTGGCTTGAGACACATCATCAACAAGATCAAGGGATTCAACAGGCATAGGGGCAGAAGGCTGATCAGAGGGAGGTGGGGAAACACCAGAAGAGAAAAGGGTAGGAAACTTGGGGGAAGCATGAAAAATTTGAAACAGTGGTTGTCCGTTCTTAGCCAAGTCGTCAACTGGGATAAACAGGTGTGGAAATATCCACTGATTTTGCTTGGGTTCCAATGGGCATGTAAATATAGGACTGCCATTACTATCGGAGATTACAAAAGAATCAACGGTGTTGTCATATGCAAACAGAGCGTCAGCTTTGCGCAATGCCGCCATAGAGATGAGTGTAGCTTTGGCATGCTCACAATAAAGGACTCAACGTAATACAACAACATTGCCATTTGGCAGAGTGAACTTCAGGTCTGCAACACCAGAGATGAAGGAATTTGCTCCGTTGGTAGCTACGGACACTGGGATAGGTTTTGGAAGGGAACAAAAATTATGGAGGAAAGACTTAGAACCCGTGAAACCATGGGAGGCCCCAGTATCAAAAATTGCAGGATTACTCACCAGATCTTCCCCAATACTCATAGAGTTGAAATCCAAGTCATCCAGATTGTCTGGAAGGCCATGGACCTCCACAGCCTGAACCGACACGGAGCTGCGTAGTGCGGAGGCTGAAGCCGGAGTCTTTTGACCGGATAAAGAGGTTGCGGGCTGGCTGTACCTCAGTCGGTAGTATTTGGCCAGACGGCGGGCTTGCTGCTGGTTGGAGTTGGGGATCAGGGGCACCCGGCGTTGGGAAAAGTTGGGGAAGCGGTTGGACGTCACCTGAAAATCGCTAGGCAGGTGACCGTAGATGATGCCGACAAACGTTCCTATGGGTTTTGACTTCAACTGCATCTGTGCCTTGTTGGGACACTCCCTCGCATAATGATTTTCTCCCCCGCAATGCCAGCATTTGTGTGCCGTTAATGCGTAGAAATCAAGCGCATCTGGCCATTCCGACTCGTCAACATTGGCTAGGTATGCGCTAGTGTTGAACTCCAAAGGTTGGTTGGGAGTCGCCAACATGAGGGAGGAGTCGTTAGAGGGGAGCGGTGTTGGCGGCTCTTGTTGTTGAGCTGCCTGAAACCTTTCCTCCGCGAGAGATGGTCCGGTAGTGCCACTCGTGACATTGTTGAAAATGTTTTCCAAGCGGTGTTCACCGTCACCAATGTTGAGATCAAAACCATCAACATCGGAGGAACCCGCCGGGTGTCCTGTGGCCTGTGATGCTTGGGAGGAAGCACGGGATCTAGATTGTGATTCAGCAACACTGCTGCGGCCTAAGGATTTGGCAAAGGGTTGCCTGAGTTCACGCGGAAGGATGTTGTGGGACATAAGGACTGGGAAAAAGGTTGAAGAGATAGGGGAAAAAGGTTAGGAACGTGGGAGGGGAAAGAAAAACTGGTGTGTTTGGAAGATGGGGAGTAGAGTTGATGTAAAGAAAAAAAACGCGAGGAGATAGGGCAGAATAGAAAATGGGAGAAAAACTGATGGAAGGTCGAGATGGGAAATAGAGTTACGAAGGTGGTGGTTGAATATTAGATTATGGGGAAAAAGAGAAATGGGCGGGGGGAAATTAAATTCATAAAAAAAAGGAAACAATCCGCAACCCGACTCTTTACAGTTCAGCGCCGGAGATACGCCAATATCTCCAGCTTCAGAACGGGTGGCTAGTCTGTCGTAGCTCCTCTGCAAAGGTTTAGTATTGGAACTTGAAAGTAAAAACCGTCACGTGGTAAGAAGAGATAAGATTTGGGAAAGGAAAGGGATATGACACCAATACAAGAAACGGTTGAGTTTACAATTGGGTTCTGTGTGGATTAGCAGACAGAACTCTAAAGTCGGGGATGTCGGGAAGGAAACAATCTACACAAATATGTGCAAATCCTCACGATTAGGTGAGTGGGGATGATGGGAAGGAAACGATCTACACGATTAGGTGCAAACCCTCATGATTAGGTGAGTAGGAGAATGTGCTATGATTAGTAGTATGTTCTACAGAGGTATACAAGATAGATTTTAAGGGCTCATAACCTAAAGAGGCGTGGCACCAGTGAGTGGGTGGTAGAAAGGAGAAGGTACACCAGGGGAGATTTCATGGCACCTGTTGACGGGTGCCATTGCCCAACTCTTTACCCTCTGGTGGTTTGAAGTGTGTTTGCAGGTAGTCACATGTAAACTGCATGTTCAACTGGAATTCAGTTTGAACTCATGGGTAATTTCATAGCATGTGTTGCTTGACATGTAGTGATGTTATGTTGAGCTCAAGTGGAAAACTTGAAGCATGCAAACCTGAACTGATACTAAAAAAAACCATGGTTCTGAATTCATTGTTATTTTAAAAATATGCTTTTGTTTTGATCATTTCATTTCAAAAAATTGCCTCATTTTTTTCTTTTTTTTTGAGTCAAAAAAACTTAAACATAACATGTTTTTTTGAAAGGAATTAATTCACCATCTTCTATTTTTGAGATGCCACAATTCATTATAGTTGGTCCTGCATTTTTCAGGAATTCTAAAATCTTGATCTTTGGCTCTTTACCTACCCCCATGTGCACATGTTATGCCTTGGACCAATCTTTCCAGCAAAGGATTGTTTGGATTTTCAACCATGTTGCCCCATTTTAACCTTTGTCCGGTCAAAGCAGCAAAAACAGCCTTGGAAACCTTTCACACACCTGTAAACCGTTGTGAAATCTGAATTGGTACTCTGCTGCACGACTGTGCACCAGAGTGCAAATTCAAATGTCACAAAAATGTCACAAGCATACACCAAGCACCACAAAAAAAACAAAAAAGTGACCGATGGGAGTTGGTCTTTGGCAACTCTGCCACAACTTTTGACCCAACTTCAAAAAAAAAAAAGCAAATATGACACATGTTCAATGCACAGTCACCATGCAAAATGCACAGTGACTGCGCAAAATTATCTTGGAAAAAATCCAAGTCAAAATTGAATTCATGTTGGAGCATCCTGGAAGTCGGCAGTAAGCAGGAATCCTGCTCATTTTTTTGACCAGTTTTGAAATTCAGTTGTCATGGGAAAAAAATTGGATGTCACAATTTTTGAAATTGACATTCATTTTTTATTTGTAAACATCAGGACTTGATAAAATCTACGGACCAAGGAACATTTAATTTGCATATAAAATTATGAAAATTTAGCTTCTGAAGGAAATTTGAGTTCAAATTTAGCTCTACATTTGCTAAATATATGATTAGAATGCTTTTAGTACACATTTTTTTTTGATAATCTAGGGGTACAGAGGATATTTTTAAGAGTTTTAGATGGAAATTTCCTTGAAAAATCCATGAAATTATTCATGATGGTTGGTATGGACTTGTTCATCAGCTTATTTCTTTGTACACAATGAATGGAAGGACTTTTTTATGGTTATTCAAGATGGTTTTTTGAAATTGCCGGACCATATGAAAATTCAGAAAGTCAGAAGATTGACCAAAGTTCTGCCTGAGTTCTACATAATTTGTGGTATCATTCATCATTAAGTTACAATTTTGATCATTTTAACATCAGCCTGCTTTGTGGTTCACTTCAGAAGATGTTGCCCAATTATCTTAACCTACATCAAAATCATTTCAGGTTCATATGGAACTGACACATAGGATCATTGGCACCGGGTTGCAGTAAAAACCCATGGAGTGGCACTGGCATGCCAGTGCCATAAATTCTCCCCTGGTGGTAGTATTGGCAGTGAGTCCGCCTCCGGGTCTGCTTGGAAGCGGACGTATATGGGGACTGCGGCAAGTCTCAGGTGCGTAGCCCTCTTGGGTCCCAACAGCGACTGTCAATTTGACCAATGAGACCGCAGAAAGATGTTGTTGGTATGAAACCGTGGTGTAGGGATGGTGGTTCAGCATACCGTGCATAAAAAATTACATTTGGCTGGGATCACTCACCAAAACCTTACCAAAGCATGCAAGGGCCCATTAGGGGGGTTCACGTTGGGTTATTTTTTGACTGATGCTGATGCCAGCCCCTAAAATTTTACTGACAACAGCCCAATAGGACGGTTCATGTTAGGATTTTACACATTTTTAAACCTGTTTTTAACCACCTTAATGGATAAAATTTCATAAAACATTCACACCTCTACATCTGGAAGTTTTGGAAGATTTGGATCAAATCAAATTTTGAGTGATAATTTTATGACAAGTGTCATAAAATTGGGGTTAAAGTTGGTTATAGTGCCCAACGTGAACCATCCTAATGTGAACCGGCTAACTTAATCAAGTCCCTCTGCCTTTGCCCTGCAGGGCCTCCGGGCCTCCTTCGGGGGCCCTGCGGGGCCCACCTGCCCTCTGAATCCAGGAGGGGCTTCATTAAGTTAGGTGAACCGGGCATTTAAACTTTGACCTGCATAAGCAAGGGTTGCAAATTCCAGCAAAATGAAACCAGCACGTTGTGAACTGCCCTACTAACTGACCAGAATCTTTTTCATTAGCCGTGCTATTGGTGGCTTGCTGGTTTAAGATCTTAGCGCTTCCAATGTCAGCGATTTTGATTCACATCTCCAAGTCCAAAAGAATACTTTCAATTAAGATGTTAGCTCATTCTAGTGCAGATTTGTCTTTCCTCTTCTAATTTTAGTTACCCCAAGGGACATAAAAGGGGCTTACTTCTCAGGCTTGACATTGGATGCATGATCCCTCTGGAACACGACTTCTGATCCAACTACGTTGAGTCCCAGGCGGATGGAATATTGGATCACAAAGGAGGGTTCACAGGTCACGGGTTGAACATCACTAATTCCAATCATGATCAAATTTCTCTTTTGGTTCTTTCTTCATTATGATGTCATTTCATTTGATAAGCCAAATTGTGATCTTGTGTTGATCATTTGTATCTACTTTATGTTGTACTTTCTTCTTCCCTCTTTCCTTCCTGATCTCGATATTTCTGTTTCATGATTCCACATTTTGCCAAAAGAAGATATATCAAAGTATCCCCTGCATGCTTTGCTTTGGATTAAACTTCTAGCTGTTATCTCTCTTGACAATAAACATACACTCAAACCTTGTGGCCAAAGCGCAGTAGGGAGGCCTTCACAGATCCGCCACCCTTGACGGTCAGATCAGGCACATACTCCTTTGCACCCGCGTGGGTGGTTTCTGTCTCCTTTTCAGGTTTTCCCACACACGAGTCGTGACTTCCTTCAGCTATTTCACTCTGTGAACCCAATACATAACTGCTCCACTCCATCCACCATCGCAGCTCAACTGCCATGTCTTTCCCCAACTTCCCGTTCAAGGAGATCGCCAAGGCCATAACAAGCTTCGGCTATCCCGGTGACCTGACTCCGGCAGACATTGCCAAGCCCACTGCTGGCAAGATGATGCTCATCCACAAGTGGTTTCTGCTCTACTTCTCCTCCATCACTCAGGAGGATCTTTGCAACACGGTCATGGACCGATTGAATCATATACATCATCCAGTGAGTTCCGATGTTCTCTTGTTTATCCCTTGCCAAATGAATCCATCACATTCTAACAACAACTGCTCTCTTTTGGAATCATTAAATTTCTAGGAAATTTATCAGTATTGTGTTATGGCAGGAACATTCAAAGATGTCCTCAATCAGATCATGCAATGCGCCTCAATTCATGACCTGTTCGATAGGGACTTGACAATGCTGACAGCAGAGCGTTGTGGTGTTCCAAACATGACACAAATTTTCAATTTTTTATTCTATCTATTTTTCTCCTATTTCTTCTCCATTTCTTTTCTCTTTCTCATTTTTTCTCTTATATCCACTCAGATATCCTCAGATATTATTGAAGAATCAGAATCTATGGCAAAATTCACTCTAGAACACAACTCATGGATTTATCACCACTCAACCGGATCAGGAAGTATCAACAAATCAACATACTCTGTCACCTAAACCTTAATCCCTACTACAGTCACCAAAATACAAAACCCTCAAACCCCCATAGATTGTTCCAGAAACACATTCTTCAGGCCAAATGACCCCAGGGAACAACTCACGGAATCTTTGTTACATGCCTGGATCAATAGTTATGGCCAATATTAGTTCCTAGACCCGAGTTTATTCCAGTTATTCACAGTTACACGGCGCTTTCACAAGGCAATCACACAAAACCTCACCCACAACTCAACCACTAGGCCCAGGTAACCCCTTTTCTAGGATGTTCCACCCAACTTAGGCCCACAACACTCATGGAAAGTTCCGTCAGGTTCAGAACCACAAGTCACACACATTTCACTTGTTCTATTGTTCCATTTGTTTCCATCAACCACATTTCAGCCATGATTAGTCATCAATTGTTGTTCCACTGTGTTTCATGACCATTGTTCCAACCACAAGTTGACCACCCCCCAATTGTCAGGATTTTGATATAAAAGAGGCTCTCCTCTGGCTGTTTTCCCCCTCCTCACCAGATTCTGGGATCACATCACATTACACACCATCCACAGACACCTTTTACTATCCCCTATAGTCTAAAACACTGGTCACTCCTCATTATAAGTCACTCAATATTGAGGTTTTAGTCAATCAACATCAGCAATAACAACTTCATCATTACTCATTTAAACAACTCATCTTGACCCACTTGGTAGAAGCGTCAGCTCCCAAAAACTCATTAGCTTAACACACCTTCATCATCCACATACACTCTCAACATTCACCAATATCATCATCACCTACCATCAACAACATCATCATCAGCATCACATATTTATTCATACACACTCAACACATTCTTAATCACCCACACTTGCTATACCAACTGAAGTATCTTGGATACACTTACTATCACTTGAATTAAATCCTGCCAATCATAGATTGGGGGGTCTTGTTTTAGTGTCTAGTATAGGAACGGCAGAGTCATCCTCACATCATCCCATTCTGCACTCAGCAAAAGGTCTTCACTGACACTTTTGAGCTTTACAGCGTACACGACGTGTCTTGAGCGGGTTGATTAACTTTGCTCTCTTTGAGAGTGAACAATTGGGTACAATCCTTCAACCACTAGAGAAAACGCTGGAGGACTTAGAAGGCCAACACAAGCAACTCCTTGACCAAGAAGCGGAACTGATGGAGCAAATTCAAATGATGAGGTGAGACGTTCATTTTTTGCCGCTCCCCTCTGATCTTCTTCATTAAGCTTTGGGCGCTGAGACTTGTACCTTTTTTTTTGTAAACCATGGCTTCTTCTTCTCAACAAGCGAAAAACGCGAGCAAGAAGAGAGAGCCATAGCAAAGTTGCTTCCCAAACTTGAAAGGCTGAAGGCCTCAATTCTTGAATCCAAAGGAACTGAGGGACCTTTCAACCAGAATCGCATGGAATTGCTATGGTCTAAAAAAGTTCTTACGGAGCAAAACGTAAAGTTACATTTCATTTGGTCATGGTATAGATGTCCCTACATACTAAAATTGAAAAAAAAACATTTGGACTCCTCCTTGCGCTGATCTAGAGAATGGGAAATGCGGAGTTGACCTGACTTACCACACAGATTATTCAATTATCTGCACAAGGGGCGAGCTCGCCAGAAAAGGTGAAGAGTGCAATCAAAGCACTGCAGGCATCATTGACTTCTGAGTTGGAAACAATTGCCTCGCTCTAAGAAAACTGTTGACTGTTGGAACAGAGGATGATGGCCAATGATAAGTACGACAAAGATCTTGCGGTGTGCATCAAGATTGCCAAAGAGTGGGAAAACAAGATGGCGAGAGTGGAAGAAGTGATAAAAACTTGGCAAGTCTGACCAATGAATACAAAACACAATTTCCCAAACTGCAAGAAGTAGAGAAAAAGACTGCTGTTTGTACCCTCATTAGAGCCTTTCACATCCACTTGTCTTACTGGTTGTCAATCTGATCCAATACTTTCAATTTTTCCAGAAAGCTCAACGACGAACCCAGTTACTCAAAGAGCAACTGGAGCGGGCGCATGCGGGGATCCATTGCAAGAGACAGGGAGCAAAGGAGCGCTCCAAAAAGGCGGTGGAGCGGCACAAGGCGGTACTGGAAGCGCAAGTGGAGCACACAAAAGGGATGGAACAGCAGCTCAAGTTAAAGGCCCATCTCGCCGCCCAGATTGAGAACTCAGTGGAGGATTATGTGCGTGGATTGAAGAAAGGCCAGGCTGTGTACGAGAATATCCGCACGGAAGTCTGTAAGCTTCATCTCTCATATAACTCCCTTCCAATTTCTGTCTCTCGGTCAGATGATAAGATCCATCTTATTCACATCCATTTCCACTTGCGTTGTAGTTAATTTTGCAACCAAGCATCAAGCAGCCCTCAATGCCATGGAGGCTAAACTTAACTTGTCCCCAGAGAATTTGTTATTTGATATGAGTTCTCCTCTTTAACTTGCTTCATATGATTTATCTCAATATTTGAGTTGACTTAAATTGAAAATCATGTATCATGTTCCAGTTTTTGTTCTTGATCAATTGGTATTAAAAGAATGAGATGTTGTGATTAATTTGTCTTGATCTCGTTTTTTGGTTCCTAAAAAACTTCATATTTATGTTGTACCTTTCCCTTGCTTTTGTTTTCTAGCTACTGCTGCATCAAGCCTGGATCTTCAGGTGCCTCATTGCTACAGTGGTTTCACAATTTACTGTCACCAAAATCTCTCATTCAGCTTGAATACTACGATAAGTGGAGCTCTGTTGGTGGATGGATCTGCTCTCAAGAGGTCAACTATTCAGGGGTTGTATCTCCACTAACTTTCAAGGAACAGTGGGTTAATATGTTTCCAAATGTATCTGTGTAGAGTGCCCGGAAATAAGTTTTCATTGAATTTTACATGGAAATAGACATCACCATTCACCCATGTAAAATCCTGAGCTTTTTCCCAAGGGTAGAAAAGTTCACCAAAAGAATGAATATAAATGATAATTAATCAAAATTTCAATGCATGATGGCTTAAAAAAACATTAGAGGTATTTGAACTTTGACAACTGCTTGATTAATTTTTTCATCAAAAAATTGAACAGTGGGTCAGGAAGCAGGGCATCTGAATAATGCAATGAGATTTTGAAATTTTTCAAAACATTGAAAAGTAAACTTGCAGGACATATCCAAAAACTGGTTGAAATTGTGATTCTTCAGAATCTCAGTGGTGTTTTTGATTTTTCCAGCTTGCAAGACCAGGAAATGGTTGGAAAAAAGATCAAATGAAAAAATTTTTTTTGGATTTTCCAATTTTCATTACCTCTTTCAGATGCCCTGCTTTCTGACCCCTTGTTCAATTTCTTGATGAAAAAATTAATCAAGCAGTTGTCAAAGTTCAAATAACTCTAATGTTTTTTTAAGCCATCATGAATTGTGATTTTTGTTAATTTTCATTTATATTCATTCTTTTGGAAACTTTTTCTACCTTTGGGCAAAAGCTCAGGATTTCACATTGGTTTGTTGTGATGTCTATTTACAAGTAAACTGTAATGAAAACTTATTGCCGGGCACTGTACAAGTACACATTATAGATGTGGCAGGAGCTGGGACCAGAACGACAATGGTTCAGTAGCTTGTGTACGTGGTAGGGCCCATATGGATTCCGAGGAGGATACCTCCCAGAGAACTAAGAGTTCTCCAAGGAGGACACCTCACGGAGAACTAAGAGTTCTCCAAGGAGGACACCTCCTGGAGAGCTTAGAGTTCTCCAAGGAGGACACCTATGGGAGAGCTGTGAGTTCTCTGACAAAGATACCTCCTGGAGAACAATGAGTTCTCCACGGAGGATACCTCCCAGAGAACTATGAGCTCTCCAGAGAACTGATTCTTTGCTGCACAGAAATCCCCTCAGCAAACTTTTTGCCATTGTTTGCAGAGGTCTCCCTTAGTCTGAGTCCCTAAGTTTCCTGGCAAATCTTCACCCATTGATTTGTGCAGGTGGCCCACACCAATGAAATTGATTTCATTGGTGTGCACCAACCCAATGCAATCATTTCCATCAGTGTGCACCCACACTGATGAATTTGCTTGCATGATTGATGAATCACCCAATAAGTTAGATCTCATTGGTACCATCAATGAAATATTTTTCATCTGTGTTGGCCACCCACAGAGGATTTGTATTGGTTGGTGACAAACCAAGCTTGATTGAGATCAGTTTGTGGTCACCAATCTAAGGAAAGCTCAGTTGCAAATTTAACCAAGCAGTGATTCCTCCATACCTTCCAGCCAAGCTATAATTACCCAGTTGCCAAAAATAAACACAATTACATTGGTTGGGCAGCCTCCCAAGGTTGTCTTGGATGTTCTGCAGGCAAGCTTCACTTGGGGAGTAAAACCCTCCACCAAGTACTAATCAAGTTTGACTCAGATGCATTTTACATTCACTGGCATGCATTTTGCATCAGGTCAAACTCAACCAATTTTAACTTGGTTGAGTGTAACCCAGATTACCTGGGTTACACCCAACCCAGCTAGAAATGCTAGTGGTTTATATACAATATAAGGAACTTCTGGTCTGCAGACTATCAATGAAGACAATATACATTTGGTCATCAAGTTGGATGTGTAATGGTGTTGTTTCTTCAATAAATTTTTTTGATTTGATGAACACTGTCATGCTGAGTGCCTTTATGAAGTGTCCTAATTAATGTAAAAAATAATGCCATGATTTTGAACTCAAAACCCAGAAACAAACCAAATGTGAACTTACACTAATTAAGTTAATTCACCAGGGTAGACTATGTTTGTTCTGAGACACTTGAGACTAATTAAGTTAATTCAGCATGGTGGACTATATTTTCCCTACCACACTTGTAGATATTACTTCTGCTAAACATAAAGTATAGACAAGTGAGGTTCCTGCAGCCCTATGGATATGTTGATCTCTATGGTTTTTATTGGCTTAGAGTGAGTGTTCTTAATACATTTAACTATGTTTGGGTGACAAGGAAAGTGGGAGATAACACATTGTGTTCCTGCAGCCCTATGGATATGTTGATCTCTATGGTTTTGATTGGCTTAGAGTGAGTGTTCTGAATACATTTAACTATGTTTGGGTGAGAAGGATGAAGAAATTCTGAATAGATTGCTGAAAACCAAAACCAGAATGTGACAAATGAAAAGAAGGAAATCAGAAAACATGAACAGAACACAATGAGAAACAAGGAGACCTAGGATTTGACAGAGATGAGGGTTGTACCACTGATGAGATGGACAGGAGTGAATAAGCAAGTGAGGACTTGAGAAGAGCGAGGAAGCTACAATGGAAGTAGATAAGCAAGCAGGATGAAGTGGAAGCAAGCAGAATTAAAGCAGACTGAAAGAGAAAAATAGAGAAAAGCACAGAAGAAACATTAGCGATTTTCACATCAAACAAGAGAATAATTTAGAGAAGGAAAAGAAAGGAGAGGTACAACTAACAGCATGTTTGAAGGACACAAGATGATAAAGTAATAGAGCAACTGAACTACAATCTTGACGGAGTCTACATTCAGTCTAGGAGGTGCACGAGAGGAGGAAAGGATAGATTGGGTTGAGGTACTCAGCAAGCGAGGGGAACATTACAGCTGGTCTTTCTTAGTATTAACCCAAAGAAAAATACCAAACAATACCACCAAAGAAAAACCAAACAACATCCATCAAAGTCCTTAATATGCCTACGAGCAAGCCCACCAAGATTGATATAGGACCTGGTCTGAAGTTTTTTGATCCCCTTGAAGTTAGTTTATTTGTTGATGAAACAAAATTCCAATTCTTCAGCTGATTCATTTAAACATGATTAATGCATTCCTCCATTTGCAACTTGCCTCTTGGTTTGAAGCCTGATGATGATAATCCAAGTGATCCATCATTTCTGAAAGAACTCCAAAGGACCTGGATTAAAAAGTCTGAAACAAAATCTGATAATCAACCTGGTGAATGGCCAAATAATAGTGGTATATATATACTCCTTTTCCCTTATTTTATTTTACAATATTAAAGAAAAAAGAGGATTCTGGTGTTTAACTATATTTTTCATGGTTACACCTTTTTTGCAGGAACTAACAAAATCAAGACAGCAAAACCTCAACGGCTAGGGAAAAACAAACGCTCTTCAATATGTTCTACAAAAAAACAGCTCAAAATCAATATAGATATGTACCTTGAAAAAAACCCATCATCATCAGTTAAGAGATGGCTCAACAACATGTGGAGACCTCAAAACCATAATGTTACAAAAACCAACAAAAAAACTCAACCCCCTGCTCAGCTTGCCTCGCAAGAGAAATCTAGATTCAAAATTGCTCGTGGTGCATGGAGAAGTATGGTGTATCAAGCTGGTCTGGACACATGCCCAAGTCCCGCTTGGCGCAGTTCCCCCACGGTCAAGCGGGCTCAAATCACTTTGGTGGGTACCCAACCGTGCTTGATACACCATATCAAGGAAGACAAGACAATGGTTGGCTACACTCCAACAGCATTCTTACATTCCCCTCTAATCCAGGATCAGTTCAAAGGATTTGAAAATACGTTTGTCTTAACTACTGGAAAGAATTTTGTTGGGGTTTGCAACTTCACCAGCTTTCAAGACATGGATCCCAAAATTTTTAATCACTTCAACCAGGTCACCCAAATACTTTGATTCACTGAACATGCTTGACACAAAGTCACACTTAACGGTGCTAAAGAGACCAGGATGATGTATGCGCATGGCTTCAGATCAGCCACCACTGGAACAGGTAATTGTGTTGAATTATCTTTGGGTTCAAATGAGTTACTCAAACTGATATTCTGTCTTTCCAGGTAACTATGCTAATCCAAAGAAGGATGAAAATGGCAAGCAACTAGAAGCACAGGCAATGAAATCAATGAAAGAGGTGGACCAGTTTCTCCAGCAGAGGGCATTCTTATTGGCACCTGGATGTCTTGCAGCAAACAACCAACGTGCGAGGAAGAACAACTCACCAAGCTTTTCCTGAGACAATCTTGACAAAGAGCAAAAAGAATACAAATTCATGACAATCTTGGGATCTAATCTGACATGGATACACTTGAATTTCTCCAATAAATCACACCTTGATAACGATTCTAGTCCTTTTGCATATGTTATGTCCACCCCACCTTCTCAAAATCCAGCAAACTAGCAAGCAAAGAAGATGGATATGATGTGATTGGTGGTGAATTTTTGTTCCCAAGTCTCAACCTGTTTGTTGACCTTAACCGTGGTTATGGGATTTACGAGATTATGTGGAAGGCAAATCAATATCAACACCAGACAATGGCCTCAAGAGAACCTTCTCGAAAGTTCACCCAACTAGGGTGTTCAGTACAAGTGAATGCAACACTCTCATCTGTACTTACCAATTGTTCAAAAGGGGAAGCTGCAAAACAGTCTACTTCAAAAATGCAAGCTCCAAAACAGTCTACTTTGAAAAAGCAAGCTCCAAAACAGTCTACTTCAAAAAAGCAAGCTCCATAAAAGTCCAGTTCATCAACACACAAGCCACAGTCCAGTTCATCCCAACAAGCTCAAAGGGTACTATGATCCAGTCTGAACTTCTTGTTGTTGTCTATGACCGATCTTGCATTCCTCCTCTTTCTTCTCTTCTCTTCTTTTTTTTTTCCAATGAGTTGTATCTCGTTCTCCATTCTATTGTTCCCTTTTCTTTTTCTCATCCCCTGCTAATTCAAACCATGTGACTGGTGAATCCCTACCCATCTCAAAATCCGTGTGTAACCAGTGTTTTTCAGGATTGATCTGCAAGCAGGGTGGGGCTGAGGGAATTGTGAGTGCTCCTAGTGCTAACCAACACCTGTTTCGCACAAGCAGCCACATTAGTTGGCGAAGCAAATGACTCCACCAGGAACATGCAAGTCATCTTGGCAAAGGTACATTTCACATCTTCTCGGTTCCATTCCAGATCAGCCGGATGACCACACTTTTGTTTGACACAGATTGGTGGGTTCTGTCTTGTTTTAATCGGCCTTGCCATTGCTTTTTTGTCCGTCAGCCTGCCCAGGGCTTTGGCGGCCCAGCCCCAACCCGTGCTGAATGACCAGGCAATCTTGGAATATCAAGGCTGAGGGGGCGCTCCATACAGAACTTGTTAATGAGATCCTGAATTCATTGGCTGGAAAGAGGAGGACAGTCGGATTAGAGGAATTTGCAGAAAAAAATGCTAGTACTTCCGATGCCGCAATGGCTGGCCGTGGCAAGAAGCAGGAAGATGTGGGCAGATACTTGCTGAAGCAAACCTTTAAATACGCTAGGCTACCATGGACTGTGCGAGTTTGTTAACAATGTCAGCCTCTTCTTCCTCTATTCTACAAAAGAACTTTTTTTTTATATTGTTAACTTGGAATCCACAAAGTCATTGGACATCCATTGACCTGCATTCACCCCATTTTTACTTCCTTTATTTGCAGGTGGTTGCAGATCACCTCCCTGAAGGGCCACTATGAGTATGACCTCCAGCCGCTCTCTCCTGTAGAATACATCAATAAGATATACACCTGCAGGTTTTGAACACAAGCAGATTGAGCCACTTCTCTTGAAATCTTCCATCAATTTTTCAACGCATCAAGCATGTCACGTGACTATCAAGACACGGTCAACCTTGCTTCTGAGCTGGTCATTGGCCACAGCAGATTGGAAAAATCTTTTCAGGTATTGTGGACTCCTCAGATAGTAGCACCTATGAAGCTTCCAACCCTTCTTTTTGATTGCGCAGAGGTGCTGATTGATGTTTGGAAGTGAAATGGCTTTTGATTGTCACTGGCTCAGAGCAATCGGAAAAATCATCACTGGTCAAATTTCTGGCGGCTTGAAAAGGTGTTCAGTTACCAGTCATTGGCCTGCATTCCGGTACCGAGACATCCAATCTAATTGGCGGATTTCACTACAAACATTTGTAATTTCACCTAAAGAAAAAACTACTGTTTGGGTTAAGCAAAATGTTAACTTTTTTCAACAAAATGGCTCAGTAATAAAAATTGAGCAAAACTGAGCATGCTCAGCAAAATCCCCCAAAGTTGCCATAATGAATAAAAATCATTTCTGCTCAGTTTCTAAAAAAAAAAAAAAAATTGCTGAGCATGCTCAGTAAAGCTTATTTTTCACTTCTGACCATTTTCTGTAAAATTGGGTATATGTTTTGCCCATCCCAATTTTACATCTTCTTTCTGGGCAAAGTTGCAAATGTTTATAGTGTTTGAACAACATAACATGGTGCGCAAGTTGATCAACATTGTCTAAGACATCTATTGACTCATTGGCTTAAATCTGGAGAGTTTGTATGTTTGTTGCAACACAAGAGTAGCTTTGACATGTCTCTTTGAGATTTCAACTATGTCAAAAGCTTGGTTTCTACGCACAAGGGTGACTTTTTTGTCGGATTATATCTGGCGCCGCAGACCTAGAAAATGGTCCAAGAGGCCACAAAAGGAATGGTCGTGTGACTGACAAATGTAAGTCACACGCAACCTACCTCGAAATAAACAAGGCATGACGCTAATCTTAGATTGCTCCTGTCCACTATCTAACAGATGACGACAGCAATGAGAATCAAGCAAAGCGGACGATGACCAAGGAACCCCAAGAGACGGAAGAATCCCACGAGGAATTCCGGTGAGTAAAATCAAATAATGCTGGCAGCGAAGAGATTGAGAAGGAAGGAACCAATCAGAACAATTCCGCCTTCAACTCTCATTTGCAGATTGCTAGCAGAAAGAATCACTCCTCTCTCTAAGCAAAGGAATAATCTGATCACTTGTATTGAACAAGCAACAAACGAGTGAGTACAAATAATATCCAGCTGACTAATAGTGCACATGACAAATGACTGACGGCTGTGATTGTGATCAAAGCAGCAAGCGTCAAGAGCACCATACTCCGTCATCGTGAAGTCAATAAAAAAGAAACAAGTGCACAAGCCAAGCGTAAGATACATTCATGAAATAAAAGAAAAGAAAAGAAGAAGGTGCATGCTAATGGGGATACTGGTCTTGTGACGGAGCAGTGAAAGCAGAGCTTAACCCAATCCACAGCCAAAAAATAGCCTAGACAGCGAGGATTCTCCCTGTCCCTAGGTAATCATCTATTTCTTCTTTCTTGTCATGATAAGCATAACTTGCATACAAAAGATATCATCATGTAATTCTTCATCTCAACTTTCACTACATATATTGATTGAAATGCATCCCTAATTACTTAAATTCCTCTAGTTTTGACATCATGCGTGCTTCAGATTTTCAGGGCGCAGTTGGGAAGGGATCAATTCTCTGGTAAGTTCGAAACAAACTTGAAACTGGGAAATCAGGCTGTTAATTCAAATGCGTTGACAGGCCTCTCGTGACTACCATGAATAAGGAACAATGTCTTCTAGTAGAAAAATCAAACCTATGCAGTGCTCCAGTCTTGGATTGCCTGAATCCCTTATTCGAAGGTGCTGGGAGACTATAGCTTGAGGAAATGTGGGAGCCTGGGCCTCTACGGTGGCAGCAGGACACAAGATGGGGGGGAACTCTGGTTGTATTTCAAGGGAATGGGATACAACTAGAGGGAGAAAGAAAGGACTTTGAGGATGGATAATGAAACTTAGAATATGATGATGATGATGATGATGATTATAAAAGCTTGTTTATACTTCTCTAACCTTAAAGGTGAGGAATAAGGCTCAATCCAAAAAGGAGAGCAAGTAGCGGAGATAACTCTTACGCCTCCTCTCTAAAAGAAACAGAGAGGGTGATCAGCTCTTCAGCTGCCCAGTTTTTTAGATCAAAGGAAACTGATCAAGGTTCTTTAGAGGGAAACCTATGTGGGTTTAATTGCTCAAAGCCCACAGAAAAGCAAGAGAAGAATGAAGTTATGATTGATAATAAATGCCTCTTTAATGATCAATGATGAAGATGAAAAGAGGTGTGATCAAGCAATCAGAAGACTAGTTGAGAGAAGAAGAGATTGGAGCACTGCTTACTTGTCAACAAAAGGTGACCCCAAATGACCACTGAATAGTGAGGAGATGGGAGGACCTTGAAGTGTTGAGTAGTGAAGGTTGTCCAATGGCTTGTTCTGCTGATGTAGTGGTTCTGGTTTTATGATCTCAGGAGTTCTTGTTTTTCCTCCGGGGGAGATGAACTCTGAAGATCAAAATGAATATATTCAATATGAACAGAACTTAGAAAAAATTAGAAGTTAGAATATATTCCACTCTTCAGTGGAATAATGCTACACAATTATAGCACATGCAATATATAAAAATGAAGCTTGAATTGCAGAGAATTTGAGTAAGGCACTGTTGAAGCCTTTTGGGCAACAGTTTTGTCTCTATGGCTGACAAAATGGGGATGACCAACCAAGGCATTGATACCTTTACTCCTCATGATGATTTCCAGATTATCTTTGCGTTCAACCCTTTGTATGCGGAGCTCTCTCGTGCCATGAGAAACAGGGGTGTGGAGATTGAATTTCTACCTGATCCTCAATTCAGTGGTTTCAGTCTGCCAATGCCCCTTTGTAAAAGTATGTCTTTTAATGCAACGTTCACTCAGAACACAATATTTGTTGCAAGGCTTCTTGTTATATTTGAGGAGGCTGCAAGTAGGTAGGTGAGGACAAGCATAGTGGTCCTGACTTGGCATTTTAAGGTATGTGTTGATAAGATGGGGAAGGGCAGATGATTTTTAGGGGCGAAAGAGGTGGCTAGAGTGAAAAGTCTGGAGATGATTGGTATGGACTTTAAACTAAATTCTAACAATTTATCTCGTTGATCTTGTATCTAAACCCTATAAGTCTGAGTTGTAGTTACTTTTCACACGCAGCAGTTCCCTCAAACCTGCATCTGGCTGGGCAGGCGGGCACTTGGCCCAATGAACCCAGCGGAATGAATGGTATCCAACGCAATCATTTTGCAAACATCATGCCTTTTATGTTCCACATTTCACTACACCATCCCCAACCTATCGTCACACCCCACTTGAAAAACTCCATTCACAATGTCCAAGCCACGCCATGCCGCCATGGATAATCAGATCAAATTCAAGTTTCCGTGTGTATTACGACAATTTTCCGTTCCCGTTATGATTAGTTTCCGTTGCAATCAGTTCTCGTTACAATCAGTTTCCGTTCATGTTGCAATCAGTTCCCGCAACACTGGGCAGCTACACTAAACTACGCTACACAGCCATTGAGCGTTAGCGTAGCGGTACCAGAATTTGGCATTTTTTGTGTAGCGTTAGCGCGCAGCTAACGCCGCCACGCTACGCTGATTTGTAGCGGCGCTAATACTGCACCATTTTTTGGGTACACTGCCAGAAAAGTTGGATCAGATGGCCGCATCAGAGTTTATATCGGATGCGGCCATCCGATTCAAACTCGGGCGCGCGCCACCAAGTGAATCGCTCACTGATTCAAACTCGGCGGCCCAGGTGTTTGGCCACCAAGTTTGAATCGGTCAGCGATTCACTCAGTGGCGCGCGCCCGAGTTTGAATCCAATGGCCGCATCCAATATAAACTCGGATGCAGCCATCCGAGCCAGATTTTCTGGCAGTGGTAGCGTTAGCGCGTTGCTACTGCCGCTACGCTGCGTTACGCCACGCTAAAGCGCTTTTAGCGGCAAAAGATGCCATTTTTGCCGCTAGAAGAGCTGTAGCGCAGCGTAAAAGGCACTCTTTTGTGCCCTGTGCGCATAGCGTTAGTACAGATACATGGAACTGCGCTAATGCTACGCTAAAAGCTAAAAAAAATTTTCATCCTTTGCGCGTAGCGTTAGCGCAAGGGGCTTGATAGCGGCACACCCAAAGGGCGTGCGCACTCCCCCCCAAACGCCTAAAAAAAAGGCGTGCAGGGGCTTCACGCCTTCCCAACCAGGCGTGCAAACCCCCGCACGCCCTCCCCCGCATGCCACACGCCGTCTGCACGCCTATAAATGGCGTGAGGACGGCCGGCTTGGCGTGCGGCCCCGCCGGACAGGCGTGCTGGCCACGCACGCCTGTCCGGAGGGCGTGCAGGCCTTGCACGCCCTCCAGACAGGCGTGCACGGCCGGCACGCCTGTCCGGCCAGGCTCACGTAAGCCTCTCAAATCGAGAGGCTTACGTGAGCCCCTTGGTGCCCTTATAAGGGTACCGTTTGGTGCCCTTAAAAGGGTACCATTTGGTACCCTTATAAGGGTACCACTTGGTATACCCTTATAAGGGTACCACTTGGTACCCTTATAAGGGTACCATTTGGTACCCTTATAAGGGTACCACTTGGTAACCTTATAAGGGTACTGTTTGGTACCCTTATAAGGGTACCAAGTGGTACCCTTATCAGGGTACCAAACGGTTCCCTTATAAGGGTACCAAGTGGTACCCTTATAAGGGTACCAAGTGGTACCCTTATAAGGGTACCAAGTGGTACCCTTGTAAGGGTACCAAGTGGTACCCTTATAAGGGTACCACTTGGTACCCTTATAAGGGAACCAAACGGTACCCTTATAAGGTTACTGAGTGGTACCCTTATAAGGGTACCAAACGGTACCCTTATAAGGGTACCAAGTGGTACTCTTATAAGGGTATACCAAGTGGTACCCTTATAAGGGTACCAAATGGTACCCTTTTAAGGGCACCAAACGGTACCCTTATAAGGGTACCAAATGGTACCCTTTTAAGGGCACCAAACGGTGCCCTTATAAGGGTACCAAATGGTACCCTTATGAGGGTACCGAGTGGTACCCTTATAAGGGTACCAAACGGTACCCTTTTAAGGGCACCAAACAGTACCCTTATAAGAGTACCGAGTGGTACCCTTATAAGGGTACCAAACGGTACCCTTGTAAGGGCACCAAGGGGCTCACATAAGCCTCTCGATTCAAGAGGCTTACGTGAGCCTGGCCAGACAGGCGTGCCGGCCGTGCACGCCTGTCCGGAGGGCGTGCAAGGCCTGCACACCCTCCGGACAGGCGTGCATGGCCAGCACGCCTGTCCGGCGGGGCCGCACGCCGAGCCGGCCGTCCTCACGCCATTTGTAGGCCTGCGGACAGCATGGGCATGCGGGGGTTTGCACGCCTGGTTGGGAAGGCGTGCACATGCGCACGCCCTTTGGGCGTGCCGCTATCAAGTTCCTTAGCGCAAGTAACTGGAATTGCGCTCACGCTGCGCTAGAAGTTAGCTTATTTTAGCTACACTACGCTACGCTACCACTACAGTTAGTGTAGCTGGCCCACCGTTGGTTCCCATTACGATTGATTAGTTTCCAAGTTTCTGCTACAATCAGCTTCCAATTCCGTTACAATTGGTTTCCTTTCACATTATGATCCCCATGGACCACCACTGCTTCCAGCAAATAGTATTGCAAATTAATATGTAAGCTTATGTCTTAAATCACGCAAATAGTACACACAAACTAATCCACAAACACTGGATTATTTCAGATTTGTCAGTCATCTTCCAACCCATGCTCAAATTATTATTGCTACATTGTCATATTTAGTTTCACATGGGAAATTCACGGTATGTGAGTCATTCTCTCTGCTCCCCACCTTTGGACATTCCCCTGCCCCATCATCTAGCACACAGACGGAAACTAACATTTTTTTTGGATAAACAGGTTTCACCAATAAAATCATGTTATGGGGCCTAAATGTCTCCATCACTGCTTCCAGTCTTCAGTAGCACATGCAATGTTCATGTTGTATCAGTAAATCTCCCCACAACTTAGCTTTGGAAATGCTCAAATTTGAAAAAGGAAGATCAGTGAGTCATTTCCACGGTTAACTAAACCAATAAAAAAGGATTCACATATTTTCCATCAACCCCACTGATTTGCGTTAACATCCGTTTACACCTTTGTTGCAATTAGAACACAGTGCACAGAAGAGAATACCCATGCCGCTCCTAGCCACACAAAAATAAACAAACCATCTATTCTTGCTTAAAACAGATCACCAAGCAATAGTCAATAGCAATTCCAATAAATCATTTACCCTTACCAATTACCAATCTCCAATCTCAAATTTTGAGTTATTAGATTAGAGATGGCTTCAAAGTCAAAAAAAGCTGTTAAGCGTATCAGTCATCCGGTCATGGTAGATGGTCCGTTTGACATCATAAAAAATGTACGCTAAGTTTCTTTCAACAAAAATTGTATTGTATTGCCCCAATTCCATTGTTCAATGTTATCATGCAGGTATTGATGTGATTTTCAATGTTTCTTTTTGATGCAGCTTGGAATGACTACAAGCGGGCAGTATGGCCAGTACACATACAACACCAAAATTGGATTTGTCCTCCCTAGCACCAGTGCCAAGAAGAACATTATAATCAAGGCATGTATTTATGGCACTGCGGCTACTGCGCTGACACCCGATAAAGTATACACTTTACAGGGTAGATTAATTGCTTGGAACAAAAAGAAATCACCTTTAATTTTTTGCAAGCAAGACTTAACCTTACACATTGGTGATAGCAACACTTACATGGTGTCATTAGCCAACAAGGTGGCTGTTAGTGGCACTGGGATTGTTGTTCACCGCGAGGAAGTTGAAGGTCCAGGTTCTTATGGCAATACGGTTCAAACCAACTTACATGTTACTCTCAAGCACAAAGATTATGACAATAACGTGAGTGCATCTTGAGAAAGCAGGATAAAGCAGAGAAAACTCCCACTGCCAACATTTCTACCTGGGTTGGGTGTAACCCAGGCAATCTGGGGTTCACTCAACCAATTTAAATGTGGCTGACTTTTGCCCAATACAATTTGTATCCAAGTCAAACTTGGTCAGGAGTTGGGCAAGGTTTTTGCAAACCAAGTCAAACTTGGCTGCAGAACAACCAAGTTGAACTTGAAAGACTGCCTAACCAATGCAATCCTATTCATTGGTTGGCACCCATGCAATTAAAACTTGCCTGTCATGCACCAAGAAATTAAAGCGTGGTTGGATTTTCAACCAAGTTATTTTTTGGATTCGTGGACAAAAACCAATGCAAATCAACCTTGGTTGGTCACCAACCAAGGCAAATCCACATTGGGTCACCAAAACCAATGAAATTGATTTCATTGGTGCACCCAACCAATTCAATCAATTTCATTGGTGTTTGCCTACACCAATGCATTCAAATTCATTGGTGTTGACACACACTGATTCAAATGATTGAATTGGTTGGGGGCAAACCAATGAAATCAAATCCATTGGTTTGTGTTACCCAAGGAAATGCCTTGGAAAACTATCTTTGGAGAACATTGG
Source organism: Puccinia coronata f. sp. avenae (assembly GCA_002873125.1). Lineage (NCBI taxonomy): Eukaryota > Fungi > Basidiomycota > Pucciniomycetes > Pucciniales > Pucciniaceae > Puccinia > Puccinia coronata. The sequence continues at coordinate 6,102 of PGCI01000355.1, read as the reverse complement.
CAAACAACGGCAAACTTTTTCCAGAGTTCTCCGGGGGGGGTTGACTTTTGCCAATGTTTGTTCTCCGCGGGAAACCACTAGTTCTCCAAGAAGAATCCTCATTGGAGAACTACTAGTTCTCCAGAAGGATTCCTCCTTGGATGACTAGTTTTCTGGGATGATTCCTCCTTGGTGAACCTAAGTTCTCCGGTAGTATTCCTTCTTGGAGAACTTAAGTTGTCTTAACAAGTCGTTTTCAGGATTTCTTGAGCTGTAGGTGTGATTGCTTCTTTTTTTCTAGTGATAAACTCATTGCGTTTGGGGTTGTGCTGCTTGCGTCCTGAGTGCTTTGATTCATCAGTACAAGCTTCAGGAACTATTCCCAGCCATACCTTATCATCACCACACTCCCTCTCAGTGTGAGTAATCCTGGAGAGTTTCCAAGTCCACCTACATCAACCCAATATGAGATTTCGCCACACGAGTTCGGTAGTTACGACCCCGCGCTATCTTCCTTCATCTCTACCAAGCATTTGGGAACTCAAATGTACTCGGGGAAGCCAATTGATCCCAAGCGGTTTGCTCTCAATTTTGATAATGCGGGCTTCCTGATGGGGGTCTTCTCCAATCTATTCCCTGCGTCCAGAATCCTGTCGCAAGCCTTCTTCAATCTCACCCTTCCTCTCAGCAAATAAGTCTCCAAAACAGTGAATGCCATCATCCCTAATCCTTTCTTAGGCTTGGGAAATGAAGAATTCCTACAGAAAACTGATGAAGAACTGGAACTCGTCAATGGTGGCTTTGGAAATGGCAAGTGATTATCTCAATACCTTTCGGGAGCACTGGAATGTATCACTGATCCTGGCTGTTGAATTACTTGCCACAATTTGGTAGAAGTTACGCCTTACGCACCATTGCTAGTTTGCAATTGCAGGGTGAAGGTAATATTTGCAATCAATGGGGTAAAGCCAGACTCCTCTCTGCTATGTATTGTCTTATTGCTATGGGTTGGCTAGAGAAGCTGACTTCAGTTTATTTATCAAACATCAATATTTTTGCTCATGAATCAAGACAAGTGACTACAAAGATTATGCTAATGGGAGCTTGGTCATTTGAACCGCTAATCAAGTAGCGCAACTACCACACACCTACAAATTTCCCAAAGTTCCTTTAAATGTCTCACTGTACACCATGGAAGGTTTGGTTTACCGTCCAACGTTTTTTGGTTGCAACAAGCCAGTTGATGTGCCGCTGGTTATTTGGATCGCCAATTTGCCTCCAATCAATTGATCCGCCGGACTAACCAACACCTCCCTTGTGCAATTAGCAGTTAAGCATCTTACTTTTCTCCATCCTGCTGATTGATGAGTATTCAAATTTCTTTTCACCCTTTCTAATTGGTGGGAAAATGTTTTACCTATCAAAGTATCCTTTGAACCAGACTCTAGCAATAATGAACAAGGCCATCAAGACTTCTCTCAGGGGATTTCCTTCCCAAGAGCTTACCCAAAAGAACATCTATCAAGATCCACACTGCCGGTGTGGTGTTCCAAATATGACAGAAATTTTCAATTTTTTCCTTCTCAGTTTTCTCATCAATTTTCTTTTATATTTCTCTTATTTCTTTTCTATCTCTTTTCCCTTTCTCATTTTTTCTCTTATATCCACTCAGAAATCCTCAGATATTATTGAAGAATCAGAATCTACGGCAAAATTCACTCTAGAACACAACTCACGGATTCATCACCACTCAACCGGATCTCAAAGTATCAACAAATCAACATACTCCGTCACCTAAACCTTAATCCCTACTACAGTCGTCAAAATACAAAACCCTCAAAATCCCATAGATTCTTCTAGAAACACATTCTTCAGGCAAAATGATCCTAGGGAACAACTCACGGAATCTCTGTTAGATGCTTGGATCAATAGTTATGGCCATTATTAGTTCCTAGACCCGAGTTTATTCCAGTTTCCCACAGTTACACGGCACTTTCACAGGGTAGTCACACAAAAACCACAACCACAACTCAACCACTAGGCACTGGTAACCCCTTTTTCTAGGATATTCCACCCAACTTAGGCCCAAAGTAGTATGGAAAGTTCCATCAGGTTCAGAATCACAAGTCACACACATTTCACTTGTTCCATTGTTCCATTTGTTTCCATCAACCACATGTCAGCTGTGATTAGTCATCATTTGTTGTTCCACTGTGTTCCATGACCAATTGTTCCAACCACAAGTTGACCACCCCCCATTTGTCAGGATTTTGATATAAAAGAGGCTCTCCTCCAGGTGTTTTCCCCCCCCCTTCCTCACCAGATTCAACCATCAGAATATATCATCACTTCACTCATCATCCACAGATATTGTTCACTATCCCCCATAGTATAATAACACTGGTCACTCCTCATTATAAGCCACCCAATATTGAGGTTTTAAGGAATCATCATCAACAATAAAAACATCATCATTTACCCATAACAACTCATCTTGACCCATCCTTGGTAGTAGCGTCAGCTCCCAAAACTCATTACCTTCATCATCATCCATCCTTGGTAGTAGCGTCAGCTCCCAAAACTCATTACCTTCATCATCATCCATCCTTGGTAGTAGCGTCAGCTCCCAACCCTCGTCATCTTAACACATCTCCATCACACACATACACCCTTGACATCCACCATTTTCATCATCACCTATCATCACCTACCATCACCTCTTATCACCATCACCTACTTGCATTAACAATCATAACCCTTAACACTCATCCATTACCCGTATACACCTAGTAACAACGTCATCACATACTTACCTCAGATACATACCTGTGTCACATAACAACATCATCAGTCATAGTTAACACCATCTAGTATCATCAACAACATCCATCAGCAACCATATACATACCTTACATTCCGCAGTCATCTGAACCAGACAAGTCCTATCACTATAAATAAGCTGCCAAGCAATCTTGGTGGTCTTGTTGTTCTGATAGTATAGAAGGGCAGAGCTTGCACCTCCTTATTCCCCTTCTCCATTCAGCAAAAGGTATTAACTTACCCTTTTGAGTCTTACAAGGGAGTCCCCAACGTGATAGGATCCTGCGGAAGAGAATCGAAGACGTAACCAACCAATATAAGTATTATAAGAAGAAAACTTAGCCATAGGAACGACACTTGTCAAGGACAAGGAACACTAAGAACGAATTAACCATACCAAGCATTGAACAGAAAAAGCACCAGCACTATATCAATTTTTGAAAATTAACCAAGAAGTACAACTTGTCAGCACAACTAACATAGGGAAAACGAACTACGAAACTCCGGCTAGTAGGATTGGAAAGAAGTAACTCGAAGTAGGCGGCCAGTTGTAACATTGCAATATCCCCCGGAAGAGTACTGTATCTTGAAGTAGGCGGCCAGTTATAAAGAATAATTGCGATATCCGCCGGAAGAGAACAGCGACTTGAAGTAGGCGGCCAGTATACAATTGCGATATCCCCCGGAAGAGTACAATTGAAGACCACTAGTTTAAAGAATCAGAATTGAAACCCCCCAACTTGCCCTGGAAAAAAGTCCAGAGACCCAATAAGAATAAATTACAAGTGGAGATAAGTAGTTTCCACACCCAAAAATAGTTTAACTGACAAACATACCTTTTAGGAAGATCAACAGAATGGAACAGAGACTACCGCTGTTTAGTGAAGTGCCCAGAGATTTGGAAGGAGGAGGCTTTAGCGGTTTCAACACCCCGTCAAGGAACAGACAGATGGCATCCGGATCAACTCTTAATACAAATAAAGGACCGACGACGCCGTTACCACCACCACCAAAAGGGGATAAAGGGAAGCGTAATGATTGATATCGCACTACCATTGAAGAATTAAACGAGGACGATGACGAGGAGCAGCAACATCAGCAGCTACATCGGAACCCAGCTCAATTTTGAGCAGAACAAAACCTACTTTTGAAAGAACCTATGCAGTATACAGATAAACAAACACCCCAGCCGCAGCACCACCAGCAGCCTTATCAGAGCACTCCATACCCAACCGGATTTCAACGTCCAGGCATACAGCAGGGGTACGGGCTTCGAATGGACGACAACTCGTTGGCAGATAGCCCCAGGAAGAGCATGAAGATAATCAAAAATCCCACGTTAATGTTTGACGGCAATAATTTCACGGCCTTCTTGAAGCGATATGAACGAGAAGCCAGGGTGTTTGAACTAGACGAATACGCTATGGCCATGCAGATTGGACGCTTTGTGAAAACCGAGGAACTGAAACAAGAGTTAGAAGCCATGGATGGCTATGATGACGCCCAATGGGACATATTGCGGCCAGCTATGATGGAACTTTGGGGAGAAAGGGACAACACAATTCTTCATACCCAACAGGACCTGATTGACCTCAGCGGGAAATTAGCAAAGAAAGGAGGATTAGCAACAGTCCAAGAATATAAAACATACTTAGGGAAATTTTCAGCCATCCTCACGTACCTCATAAAGAATGAGCAGCTCCGAGCCAGAGAAGACGCCTCATATCAATTCCTAACAGCATTTTCACCAACAAGTCAGAAGAACATTAAGCGAGCCCTAGTCATGCAAAAACAGTTACCCAAGGGACCGGACGGAAGCAGTAAGCCCCCTAAATGGGAACACGTGATAGCAGCTGCCAAAGCCGAGATACGAGTTGAAGAACCAGGATTCTCCAACATCAGTGGATTTGCGGAGTCTAATCAGGTAATGCAAAAAGCTTTAGACGTGCAGAAGGGGGACGGTAAACGGCGAGAAAAAATGTTAGAAGAAATACCCAATCAAGCGGCGTTACAGAAGAAAATAGTGGACATGGAGAAAGAAATAGCTAGCCTCAAGAATCAAAGAGCCATCAACACACCGCTGAACTATCCTCAATCGGGAGGAGGTAACAACAACGAGTTCTCACGAGGTGATCCAAGACCCACGGGCAAGCTTTACAAACCCAAAGCATGTTATTACTGCCATAAGGAAGGACATAACACCTTCAAATGTCCAGAAGCACTTAAAGATGAACAACAAGGCTTAGTTAGACGAAACGGGAACGACTGGTTCTTACCTAGTGGCCAGCAAATCCCATGGAACCCTAACAGACCCATTCGACACGTGGTTGCCACCGAATCTGCTAAAGCTCCACAAAAAACTCCTGTTGCCGCAGCTTTTCAGGCAGATCACCCATCAGTATTTCAAATTCCACAAGCAGATCAAGAAACTCTGGACATGACATCAGCCGTAAACCAAATTTATTGGGAGCCACCTGCATTAGGAGCGGCCAACTTTGAGCGAGTACAAATGGAAGCTAATGGAGCCACAACACGAGCAGAAGCACTGCGCGGGCGAAGAAAGGTTCAGGGGGAAGAAACGGCAATGGACATAGACCAAGGAGGGCCAATTGAGGAAGTAATCGCGGAAGTACCGGCAGGGAGAAGGACCCCGGGGAAAATCTTAGAGGCCCTTGGGCACAAAAGGAAAAGCAATCAGCCAAATCAGCCTTGCTGGCGGAATTGGATAACCTCAAGATACCCACCACTTTCTCACAGCTCACTGCCATTTCGCCAACGTATGTTGAAGAACTTATTGGCAAGCTTCAAGCCAGGGTCCACGGGCCGAAGAGCACAAAACTATCCTATGTAAAAGAAATCAAATCAAAGAGCCATAAGGTAGCAGGAGCAATGATCAACCAAGAAGATGAAGAAGAAAAAGACTTCAACTGTTTTTATAGTTGTGCCCTCGGATACATCAAAACAAGAATTATGGATCAACGTGTACCCTTCATGATTGATTCAGGGTCAATGGTCAATGTCATCCCGGCCAAGCTAGCAGTCGATCTGGAGTTAGAAATAGTAGAAGTGGACATTCCAATGAGAGGCGTTGGGGGAGAACGATGTGACATAAAAGGAGTAGTTGAAAATTGTAATCTCACTATTGGACGCTTTACGGGACCCGTGCACCTATTTGTGGCACCTCAAGCCCAAGAATTCATTTTAGGACAACCTTTCTTATTTGACTACAATTGTACATTGGACTACCTGGGAGATGGTGAATACCTGCAGTTTCAAGGGGACGTTGGACGACGAATCACTGTA